>CAUYPK010016189.1:0-14036 GCA_963574355.1 Loris lydekkerianus | reverse complement strand
GAGATCTTTCACGTCCTTTGTTAGATAGATTCCCAAATACTTCATCTTCTTTGGCTCTACTGTGAATGGGATAGAGTCCTTAACTGTTTTTTCAACTTGACTGTTGTTGGTATATATAAAGGCTACCGACTTATGAGTGTTGATTTTGAGTATTTTTTAATGCTATTGTAAATGGGATTGTTTTCCTAATTTCTTTTTCAGATAGTTCATTGTCAATGTATTGAGATACTACTGATATTTGTAGGTTGATTTTATATCCTTTAACTTTACTGAATTAATTTATTAGTTTTGCTGAACTCTTTAGGATTTTCTGCATATAAGACCAAGATCATATCATCTGCAGAGACAATTTTACTTTTCCCTTTTCGATGTCCACAATTTTATTTCTTTTTCTTGCCTAACTGCTCTGGCTAGGACTTCTAATACTATGTTGAACAGAAGTGGTTGAAGTGGGCATTCTTGTCTTGTTTCTGATCTTAGAGGAAAAGTTTTTAGCTTTTCAGAATTGAGTATGATGTTGACTCTGGACTTGTCATATATGGCCTTAGTATGTTAAGGTACACAAGTCTTCCCTTTCTACTTTTATTTCCTACTATCTGAATAAGCAACCCAGAGGGGAAAGGGCAGGCTGAGAAAAGCAAGGCATGAAGAAGAACAACAGAGTCTCTCTGATTGATTCTGTGATGCTGGGGAAGACAGCAGAATTTAAAATGGCCTCAGTGTTTGTTTGTTGTGTTTTGTTTGTTTTACTAAATCCTATTTTTAACCCCTTGCCCCAAACCCCTATTCCTATGCTAGGGACCTACTAACCTGTAGGTTATTATGGGAAGAGAATCTTAAAAAGGTGAGGTGGAAATGAAGGACTCTGGGATTTCAAGGTGACCATTCCCAGTGTCGTACCCAACCTTTTGTTTACTAAAACAAGCCAGATATCTAGAACATTGCAGAGGCAATGTTGGAGCGGCTGTTCCTGGGAACATGCTCAGTCCACCCAAAAAATAATGGTGTGGGAAGGCTACCCCATGTATCTCAGGTACCCAAAAGCTCCTGACAGGAACCAAGGATAGAGCTGCTATTCTCCAGGAGAGGGTGACCTAGCTGCCAGACACATGTGGTGAAGTACCTCTCTGGCAGCCATTATTCAGAGGACTGGTGATTACTAGCTCAACTGTACAATTTACAGGAGGCTCTGAGAGGAGGTGTGACTTGCTAAAATGAGCAAGTTGATAGTGGCGTCAGTACTAAAACCCATGTCCTCCCTCTGAGTCCTGGTCCAGTGCTCTTTCACCAAACCTAGAGCCCCCTTTTCTCTCCAGTTGTGTTTCTTTCTTCTCTTCTAGTCCCTGATTCTGCCATGTACCCTCTCTCTGAACAGACTTTGGACATTCTCACCATACCATGGGTTGAATTATGCTCTCCCCTCCCAATTCCTATGTTTACCTCCTAACTCCCAGTATCTTAGAGCATGACCTTATTTGGAAATATGCTCATTACAGATATAACTAATTAAGTTAGGATGGGGTCATACTGAAGTAGGTGGGCTCCTAATGTAGTATGGCTGATGTCATTGTAAGAAAGGAGAAGTTGGAGACAAGGCATGTACACACAGAGAGGATACCACATCAAGATGAAGGCAGAGATCGGAGTGATGCATCTACACGCTGAGAAACACCAACGAGTTCCGGTAAACCATAGTCCTCTAAAGGAACCAGTCCTGCTCACACCTTGGTTTTGAACTTCTAGTCTCCAGAACTGGGAGAGAATAGATTTTTGTTTTCCTAAGCTGCCCAATTTGTGGCATTTTTTTTTTTTTTTTTACAGTAGCCCTAGCAAATTGATAGAGACTATTTGAAAGGCTTTTCCTCCCTTCTCTAGTAATAGTTTCACAATGACCCAGAGGATCACTTTACCTGACAGGGCTGCAGAACAAAGAGGCCAAGTTTAACAGAAGATTACCCTTGGGCTTATCCCTAAACCCAACAGATATTCTTCTTCTAGTCTACCTACTGCTCTTTGAGGGGCTGTCTACAATTGCATTTTGTGGTGATAATGGGTAAGTTTAAAGAGTTTCATCTCTAAAAGTATGTTGCCAATGATACAATTAAATCTATGTCAATCACAAATTTTTTTGTGTGTGACATTAAGGAAAAAGAAGATCCTAAAATTGAGAATCTGCAAGTATGCTATATGTGAAATATTTGCTAGTTACTGAAGACTACACATAAAGATTTGTGTGTGTAATATGTAATAAGTAGAGATATATGTGTAATACACTACACAGTATCCATTTTATATAACAGCATATATACACATGCATCTTGAATTTGATCTGTGCTTTTAACATTATCAAATGTCTCTACAAAATGTTTATCATAAAAAGATATACTGTATTGTTTGTATGCTCTGTCTTGGTTTAAAACTTTTCTTGGCCAGATTCTTCAGACCTTAGAAAAACGTTAGAAGGTTATCTAGATACACATGTAAAAGTACTTACCAAGGAACATTTCAATAACGGATGCCTTCATAGTGAGAACAAGAGTCCCCATAAATATCAAAATGGCACCCTGGAGAGAAAGAAATAATAACATCATCATATTTCAGCCAGGAGTTCTGAACTGGAGGCATAGAGTGTGTGGGTTTGGGCTGCATGGTTTTGTTTTGCCCCCTAGATTGTTAGGACTCCAAGCTGCATATTTCTGTAAGCAGCTCCTAGTGATGGCAGTAATCAACCATGCTGGTGTCCAGACAGTCTATTCATGGTTAGAAGGCACATTCTAGCTACCAGCCTCTGATTCTTCAGAGATCTTGTCTTTATTTAGAAAGAAGAAATAACTCCACAATTTTAAGCATATATTCAATTAATCTTCAAATTAGGTCAACATTTATGGTATTAAGAAAACATTTTTAGATTGCAAATAAATACTTCATCTATCATTCATTCAATACATTTGTATTTTTGAGACAGAGTCTTGCCTTAGGCTAGAGTGTCATGGCATCAAACATCTCTTGCCTTAGGCTAGAGTGCCATGGCATCAGCCAAGCTCACAGCCACCTCAAACTCCTAGGTTTGAGTGATCCTCTTACCTCAGTCTCCCAAGTAGTTGGGACTAAAGGTACCCAACTCAATGCTCAGCTAATTTTTCTATTTTTAGTAGAAATGAGGCTGGTCTTGAACTCCTGAGCTCAAGGAATCCTCCTATTTCTGCCTCCAAGCATGCATTCAATACATACTTATTAAACTACTATTATATAGCTGTTTTGTTAGGAAAATGGTGATAAATATTGAATTAAAAAACAATTCTCACTCCTAAAAGACTTACAATTTAACAGAAGTAGAAAAACATATGTGGACACAAATAACCACACCCTTAGATTGCCTAAGAGAGTTTAAGACCTCATAAAAGATTGTAATGAGAAGTTTATAGGGCAGTGGCTTTCAAACTTTGGTGCATATTAGTCTCATCTGGAAGTTAAAAAAAAAAATTCTAATGCCTAGGCTATAACCCAGATAACTGAAGCAGAATCTCTTGGGGTGGGGTCTAGGTATTAAAGTTTTTAAAAATTCCTGCTAATTCCAACATGCAGCCAAGTTTGAAAACCAGCAATTTGGAGGGAGGCTTCTTAAATCTTAATGTGCATAGTAGTCACATTAATCCTTAAGAGCTAGCAGTTTTAAATAATGTTAATTCTAGTAAAACACTCCTCCTTCTGGGCAGATGGTTCTCACTGTACCCTTTCCCTCCTGTGTCACTGCTATGTGGTCTAAAGTGAAATTCATGGCTCTACCCTCTGCTGTATCTAGTGGTGCACTGGTGAACCTATTCTATTAAAGAAAGCCCTAATTTGTAGTTTGTCAGTTTCAATGGTATAAATGCTCCTACACTGGCCATTTATGAAGCTACTAAAGTGATGTCACTGAATGGAGATTTGGAAAGAGATAAGCTCAATCTGGTACTAGCTAGGTCTAGTATGAGCTTTTATACAATATATAGATGTGGTGCTATCTAGAGTTTAATAACAAAAAGTGATTATTATAATAGATTTGGCTGAGATAGTAATACGAGTGCCTGATGGAATCAACTGAAATAAAACTGTTCCGTGGATGAAAGCCATATTACAAATAATTAAATTAGACAGTAAGAGTAACCCCTAAATAGAAATGATCAGCTTCCTAATTTCCAGCAACCATTACAATGTGTTAAATTTCTCAATTAAGGTAAGTTGGCCACTGATTAAGTAACGGTCTTTCAAAATAGCTTCTATTTTGAAACCATACATACAATCTTTTTGGCAATTTGATGATTAAAAAGCTGAATTATATTTTGGAAATAATATGATAACATGTAATTTTTTTTAATTTGAGAAACTCCAGAACAATTTACATGTCTTCACACTTGCATGTTCAATTAACTTTCCTGTGGGATAAATGCAGTTTGCCAAGCTGCCCTGCTGGTTCCACCTACCCAATCCCACTCATTGGCTGTTACCACTCAGCATTGCAGATTTCATTTGGGTCATCCATGCCTTCTCTGTTTCTCTCATACCCTTTGTCTTATCCATCAGCCAAGCCTGTTGCCTCTGCATTTATAATGTATCAAGAATCTGACCACATCTTTCCACCATCACCATTGACACCTGGTCCACGCTCCACCTGGTCCTGCTTGGGTTATTGCAGTAGCCTCTGGACTAGGCTGTCTCCTTCATCCTTTGCTCTCTGCAGTCCACAAGGCAGCCAGCATGATCCTGCTCAGAGTGAATTAGTTGAAAACCCTATAGTGGCTCCCACCTTACTCAGAACAAAAGCACATGTGGCTCAAGATTCTGCTTGATTTGTCCACCACTGACCTTTCTGATCTCACTTCCCACTGTTCTCCTCCTCACTTATCTCCAGCCATATGGTCCTCTTCACTGTTTCTGGAACATTCTTCTTGCCTCAGAATATTAGCGGTTATTGAACTACTGTTTCCTCTGCCTGGATGTCCTTCCCCCAGATGAGCACATGACTTGTTCCTTCATTTCTTTGAAATCTTTGCTTAAATGTTATCTGCTCCTGAGACATTCTCTAGCCATCCAATTTAAAATTGTAACCTACCTCTTATCCACAGCCAACTGATAGACCCCATCCTTTTCTCACTGTCGTTTCCTCCATTTACTTATCACCTCTGGCACATTTTATTATCTACTTATTTTATTTCCTCACTAAAATGTGGGCTTAATGAGTGAAGGGATTTTTTTTTTTTTTTTTAACTTTTTAGGTGCTCAGTAACTGTGTGTTAGATCAAAGTGTAAGTAATGAGCATTCTCCCTTTTCCCTAGGATATTAAAAAAAGAAATGAGATAAAGGGAAAATAATCTTTGTGAATACACTAAAAACTACTGCATTGTATGCTTTTAATGGTGTTTTTATAGTACGTGAATTGTATTTTAGTAAAAAGAAATTAATAAACCATTATTGATTGCCAACAAATAAACTAACAATAAGTGTGCTCAGATGTGACCTATACCTTTAGAAGTCACAGTGGATGTGACCTTTACAGGCTGGGTTGGATGGATAAAACCCAACTGGATTCCAGGAAACACTCTAACCTCCTTGAGAAACTTCAGGGGATATCACCCAACTGCTGACTCATGGGTAATGGAACCTGACCAGAATTGCTCTGGTGTCTTGGAATCAGAATGTTATGATGCTTCTTTCTCGCCATTGCAATTTCTGTCCTTGCTTGCTCCATTTACTCATACACTTAAAATGTTAATGTGCCACTCGAAATGTGCAAAAAAAAAAAAAAATTCAACCATAATGCTTGAGGTTTACAGATATATAAGTTTACAGAGAGCATATATTTAACAAAGGAGGTGAAAGACCTCTACAGGGAGAACTAACAACACTGAAGAAGGAAATAGAAGGGGATGTAAACAGATGGAAAAAACACACCATACTCATGGATAAGCTGAGTCATTATTGTTAAAATGACTATACTACCCAAAGTGATCTAAAGATTTAATACACTCCCCATTAAAATACCAGTATCATTTTTTGCAGATCTAGAAAAAATAATTCTAAATTTCATATGGACTCCCTATGTAGTCAAAGCAACTTTAAGCAAAATAAATAAATAAATAAATAAAATAGGGAGACATCAGTTTACCAGACTTTAAGCTATACTACAAGGCTACAGTAATCAAAACAGCATGGTACTGGCACAAGAATAGAGACATTGACCAATGGGTCAGAACTCAGATAGGTTAAATAAAACCATCTTTATGTTGTCATCTGAAATTTGACAAAGCAGACAAAAATATACAAAGGGGGAAAAGAATCCTGGTTCAATAAATGGTGCTGGGAAAATTGAAGAGCCACATGTGGAAGACTAAAAGAAGAGTGAAACAGGATCCATACCTGTTACCACTCACAAAAATTAGCTCATGATGGATAACGGACCTAAATCTAAGACATAAGACTATAAGAACTGAGAAGAAAAAGTTGGAAAAGTTCTTATAGACATCAGCCTAGGCAAAGCATTTATGAAGACTTCCAAAGCAAGGTGCAGCAACAACAAAAATAAATAAATGAGACTTGACCAAATTAAAAAGCTTCTGCACAGCCAATGAAACAGTCATTAGACTCAACAGACTACACATTGGGAGAAAATACTATGTATTTGCATGCTATGTATCTGATAACAAAGAGTCTAAAGAGAACTCAAGCAAATTGGCAAGGAATAAACCAAACAATCTCACTAAAAAGTGGACAAAAGACACATACGGAAACTTTTCAAAAGGAGACAGTTTAATGGTCCTCAAACATATGAAAATATTCTCAACATCTAGTCAGGCAAATGCAAATCAAAACCACAATGAGATATCACTTAACTCCAGTGAGGATGCTCTTATCCAAAGTCCCATAACAACAAGTGCTAGCATGGATGTAGAGAGGTAGGAACACTCATAAACTGTTGATGGAACTGCAAATTAGTACATTTACGGAAAGTAGTATGGTGATACCTCGAAGAATTAAAAGTAGAACTACATTTTGACCCAGCAATTCCACTATTCTATATTTACCCAAAGGAAAAAAGTCATTTTATCAAAAAGACACATGCACTTAAATGTTTACTGCAGCACAATTCACAATTGCAAAGATGTGGAAGCAGCCCAAGTGCTCATCAACACATGAGTGTGTTAATAAAATGTGCTATATGTATGTCATGGAGTACTGTTCAGCCATAAAGTAATGGTAAACTAATTCCACCTCTTTTTGGTTGTGAATTAATCTGTGATAAAACTTTTAGTGCAGGGGCAGCACCTGTGGCTCAAGGAGTAGGGTGCTGGCCACATATACCAGAGGTGGCAAGTTCAAACCTGGTCCTGGCCTCAAACTGCAAAACTTCTAGCACAAATGTCCTTATGGTAAACTGAGATTTTTTCTTCTGGGTAGATACCTAGTGAATGGGATTGCAGTATCAAACGGACGGTTTAGTTTTAGCTCTTTGAGGAATGTTCATTGCAGCTCAATTCACAATTGCCAAGATGTGGAATTAACCCAAGTGCCCATTGACAAATGAATGGATTAATAAACTGTGGTATATGTGTCATATATACTATGGAATAGTATTCAGCCATAAAAAGATGGAGCCTTTGCATCTTTTGTATTTACCTGGATAAAGCTGAAGCACATTCTTCTTAGTAAAGTATCACAAGAATGGAGAAGCAAGTATCTAATGTGCTCAATTCTAAGAGTAAACTAATAGATAATCAGTTATACATTCATGTGAGGGAAAAACACACCTGAAATCAGGGGAGAGAGGGAAAGGGGCGGAGGGAGAATGACTGGTAAGCTTTCATCCAAGGGGCTCAATGTCTAGCACTCATGGGTGTAGAACTAGACAACTTGAACTTTACCTAAGAAATGCAAACAATGTAACCTAATCATTTGTTCCGTAATATCTTTTGTAACAAAATGGATGGAACTGGAACCACTTTTCTAAGTGAAATATCACAAGAATGGATAAACAAACACCACATGTACTCCCTATTAAATTGGAATTAATAAATCAACAGTTATGAGCACATATGGAAATAGCACTCATCAAAAATCAAGTTGGTGGGAGGGTGGAGGAGAAGGTGGGTAAACTCACATCTATTGAGTACAGTGCACACTATCTGAGTGATGTGCACACTCAGGACTTTGACTCAAATGGTACAAAAACAGTTTATGAAACCAAAATGTTTGTATCTCATAATATTCTGAAATTAAATAAAAATAAATAGGCTGTAAATCTAGGGGGAAAGAGAGCAAATTGCTTATCAGTGAAAGACGTAGGGGAGGTATGTCCTTTATCAAAGGTGGAAGAAGAGTGAAAGGGAGAAGGAAGAGAAAAAGAATTAAAATAGGGAAAACAAGACCACAAGGAGAAGTGAGGGAAAAACACTTGGTAATGTTTAGCACTGGGGACCAAGAACTGTGAAGATTAAAGCAAGTCCACATGGGAACTGAATGTGGCAACATGTGCAAAAGCAACTTGCAGAAAGAATAACTAAAATTAAAAAGAGTGGCCATACGAATTTAGGTGAGGATGTGGAAGCACAGGAATACACTGCTAATGGGAAATTAACATGGTGCAACTACTTTGGAAAACAGTTTGGCAGTGTCTTAAAAAGTTAAAAAAGCTGGGCAGCGCCTGTGGCTAAAGGAGTAGGGCGCCAGCCCCATATGCCAGAGGTGGTGGGTTCAAACCCAGTCCTGGCCAAAAGCTGCAAATAAAATAAAATAAAAAGTTAAAAACGCTAAACATTCCTACCATATAATGCAGCCATTCCACTCCTCAGTATTTTCCCAAGCGACATGAGAGCATATGTCCAAACAAAGACTAGCGCATGAATATTTTTAACGGATTTATTTGCGATAGCCTCAAACTGGGAATAATACAAAAATCTATCAACAGATAAATGTATAACCAAATTGTGGTTTACCCACACACAACATAGATGAAACTCAAAATAATTATATTGAGTGGAAGAAGCCAGAGGAAAAAGGAGTAATTCTGTTCAATTTTATTTACATTGCATCTAGACATTGTAGAGTAATCTATAGTAGCAAAGAGCATGTCAGTGGTGACCAGGAACCTGGGAGAAGGCATTGGGAAGTCCTGGAAGAGAAGGATGGGAAGAAAGTATGATAAAGGGACACATGAAAACTTGGAGATGGATATATTCATTATCTTGATGTAATGATGGTTTCATAGCATACCTATGTCAAAACTTATCAGATTCTTGCCTCAGTGCCTGTAGCTCAGTGGTTAGGGCACCGGCCACGTACACCGGGGCTGGTGGGTTCGAACCCAGCCCGGACATGCTAAACAACAATGACAACTATAAAAACACACAGCCAGGCGTTGTGGTGGGTGCCTATAATCCCAGCTACTTGGGAGTCTGAGGCAAGAGAGTTGCTTAAGCCCAATAGTTTGAGATTGCTGTGAGCTGTGATGCCACAGCACTCTACCGAGGGCAACATAGTGAGACTCTGACTCAAAAACAACAATAACATAAAAAACCTATCAGACTCTTTAAATATGTACAGTTGATGATACCTCAATTACATGTTAATAAAAAAGGTGAAGTGAATATATGTGCATGTATATTCATCTTTATGCCTGGAGTGTGTCTGGGAGAACTCACTAGAAATCAGGAGCAGTGGTTGCACCAGGGAAAGAAAACCATGTAAGTGGTGCTCACAGAGAGCACTGGGAGATGGCAGGGAGTCTTACTGTTTTATTTTTTACCCTGTGCATGTGTGTTAATAAATCAGAAATTAATGAACTATAAATAAAATAAAACAATGATAAAACTCCCCAACTCTGCAGGGGCACTTAGGAAGCACTCTTGTTATCTCCATCACTTCCACCACCAAATTTACCACAATGAACATAAGGAAGGGGGAGGCCACAGAGCTGCACATGATGTGGTGTGTTGGGAAGACTTAATGTACACAGAAATGTTGATATCAAATGAGAAGCTCCAGCCATCTCCTAACACACCCTTGCTCCTCGCTCCAGGGCCCCCTTCCCTCCAGTGGAAACGCTGAGTATCCTGAAACACAGGTCTGATTATGTACGCACCTACTCAGCATTCTTCTTCACAGTCCACTCATGACCCACAGAATAAAGCCAAAATTCTATAGTGAGACATCACACACTCTTCATGAAGTGGCCCACCTTACATTTCTGCAGTTCTTCTCTGTAATCCTCTCCTCGGACCCCAGCACACCTGCTTTTGGTCTTTTCCCCACTCCTTGCACATCAGTACTTTGGCTTATGTTCTTCTTATCGTTCTATCTGAACTACCTTACCACCTTCTCTGGTCTTCTACAAGTCTATGCTCAAGCTTTAGTTTATTAGCTATCTCTTCTATTAATATTTCAATCTCTCTAACTTCCTAAAGTCAAAATTTGTCTTCTTTCATAATTTATTATTTATTAATTATTAATTATTCAAAAAAAAATTGCATGTGATTGTGTGCTAGAAAGAGAGGAACAGGATGCAGGTCCTAGCATCAAGTTGCTTTGAGTTTTCCAGAGGGAGACTTACACACATTCATTATAAGGAATATTTATTGAACACATACTAGGTGTTAACAATATATTAACTCACTTAATCTCCATACTCCACAACAACTTGATGAGGTAGGGACCATTTCTGGCGTTGATTTTAGAGGTAAGGAATTGGAAACAGGAAGGGGTTTCCCAAGAGGTGCCCAAGGTCACAAGTCTGGAAAGAAGACAAGCTGAGTTTCAGACATTCTGAGCCCAGAGGCCCTGCCTGCATTTCTCCACTCACCATAGCTGATTCATGGTAAGTGACTGTGCTTTCTTCACCTACATTGTGATTTACTGGGTCTGAGTTGGCATCAATATTGTTTTAAAGCTCTCTGAGTGACTTTACCATGCAGCCAGGATTGAGATCCTCTGGTACGAGGAATACAGTGATGGCAGAAAGGGTGGATGGGCACAGAGGCCTGGGGCCTAGGGATGGGGAGGGGCTTGGGTTAATTTAACTGGCATGTTGGAAAACAGTGAATGAGTGGAGAGCAAAGGACAGAACACAGGAACAGGGGAGCTTCAGGACCTAAGAGTTGCTCAGCCAGCTGGGAGAGGAATCAGACTGCTGGAGAGAAGGGAAGGAAGAAGGGAAGGAGAAAAGGGAAGCCATGTCAGCCTGGAATGTCAAGCCTGGAGAATGTGGAATTGATCCTTCAGGCAACATGGAGACATGGAAAGCATAAAACTTGTTTTTGCATTCATCATATTTAATAAGCCCCCTAGAGGCTTACTTGACCCACTTGCTTGGAAAAACTCTGCCCTAGAGGACATGCAGGATTTATGTAATGTCTGTGTTTGCCTGATCTGCTACGCTACATGAGGGAGCACCCAATTGTACACTTTGTCCATGAGGTAGAAAGAGCCAGTATTCATCTGGAAACATTTAATAGTTATGAGAGGCCTGTGCTGTATTTCCAAAATGCCAAAAATCCCTTGAGGACAGACATCTCTGAAGGAGGTGCAGCCTTGCTTTCTTTGTCTCTGCCTGACTGCAAGGCCTCAGCTGCTTGCCAAAGAACGTGAGTCAATCAGAGAGGGTGGGAAAGGAGGTAGGTGCCAGGAAGATACCTTACAGTGTTCAGGTGGCCTCAATCTCTGTATAAACTTTTACGCAGGTGGTATTCCACTAGCCTAGGGCCGAAATGCTATGTTTTCTGTTACGTGACACCAGTGGCTACCTTGAGGTCCCCTTTATAATCCCCCTGGATCATGTGAGTAAGAGAGAAAGAGAGATAAAGTGAGCCCAAGAGGACTGTAGTTTCTCTTTCTTTCCTTATTTTTCTTCTCTTTCCAATTCTTCCCTTGTTTATTTCCTTCTTTAATTGTAAAGAAATGCTGGCAGAAAAGGATGATCCATGTAGGTATGGAAGGCAGGGAGATTTTGCCTTTCCTCCATACATGGGCTCCCGAGGAGGCACAAGGTATTGAAGACATGTTCTGAGTGAGGCTGCGTGAACTGCCACTGTTGGTTTCCCCTTCTTCCTCCTTCCTAACAGACTGGCGGGGACTCCGAGGAAGTTGGCCCACCCACAGCTCCTGGCAGGGATGGAGTTTGCTGGAGTTTGGCTTCAGGACCTCAGATTTGGGCCCACAGGTGCTGTGCTCTCTTCAGGTGCCCAGTACTGGTTACTAGTCCAGGTGGGCTGTGTCCTGAGTTGTAACAAACAGGCAGAAAGAAAAGACTTTGATCCTATATTTTGGGGGGAGAGGTTATCTCTCTTATTGGACATGAATAAGGCAGCAGGTTGTCCCAGGTTACAGATGAGGATGGGGGTGGGGTGGGGAAGCTAACCCAAGAAGGGGGCAGAGTAAAGCCAAGTAGATCACAGAGAAATGCAGCCGGAGCTCTGATTTGCCTTTAGCCTGGACGCTGAGCCTGGCATAGACTCTCTGTTATGTGGGATAATAAATTTCCTTTTCAGGAGAGAGAGAGCAAGATGGTGGCCGAGTAAAAAAAAAAAAAAAAAAAAGATGGTGGCTGAGTAACAGCTTCCTTGCAACTGGGCACCATATGTCCGGGGAGATAAGACTCCAGGCATCTCTGGCTGGTGGAATCTGCCTATAGTCCTCCCTTTGAGGATACAGGGAGTCAGCAAGAGACTTCTGGACCCCAAGAGGAGGATAAAAACAGTGAAAAACTGGCAAGTGGTTGCGTGTGTTCCATCAGTCTAATCCCACCGGCAGCTGTAAGTACACCAGCAGTGAGACTGTAAACTGGAAAGGACTTACCTATGAACTGTTTTGGTGTTTTTTGACTTGGCACTCAGTTGAACTGCCTTGGGGAGAGCTTGAGCAGGAGTGCGGAGAACTTTGGGTGTTGTCTAGGGTCCCAGACTGAGCCACTGAGCTGGATGGAACTAATAGTGTTTGGCTCTGGGCTGCAGGGAGCCATTGTGAGAGAACTGCCCCACAAACTCTGCCCTCAGGGTTGCAGAGTAAGGATCCACGGGAGCTAGTAACCTAGTGACTGAGCAGCCTAAAGGCGGGGACTGAGCCGCCTTACAGCCTTAACTCTCAGGGGCAGAGTGAGACCAGTTTTGGCACACTGGGTCAGTAGATAGCCACTTCAGCAGTGATCCCAGCAACAAGCACTTTCCTGGGAAAGCTTCTGCTTAGCCACATTTAGAAGTTTAAAGTGCCTTTTAAGAGGGCTAAAGAGAGATTTAGGGTTTCCACCCTGTGGGGTTTGAGAAATCAGCAGAGGCCTCCAGTCGTATCAGCATTGTGATTAACATCTCATACCCTAGAAGACCACCTGTTGCCCAGACAATATTCAACAAGATATTGAATTTTAAAGTTTGCTGTTTTTGCTTGTTTTGGTTTGATTTATAACATTTTTGTCTTTCCTCTCTACTTGGTGGAGGTGGGGTACTATGTCTGATGAGGTTAGCAAAGAGCTGCTGACCTCAAGGGAACCACCCAACCGGCACCCCCAGAGGTTGGGTTTTTTTTAAGATTGTGTCAAAGTACCCTACTGTACACCTATATTGCTCTGTCTCCCTCTGTCTGTGGCTCTCTTCTTTTTGTTAATATTCCCTTTTACCCACCCCCCTCTCCTGTCTCTATTTTCTTTTCTTTCTTTCTTTCTTTCTTTCATCCCTTCTTGCTCTTCAACCTTCTCATCCTTCTGGTCCTGTACCAAAAGGACTCATCGAAACCTTAGTCCACAGGCATGGGAACTTAAAGAGCAAGAGGAAGTGAAAGGAAATTTAGGGCAAGGAAATAGGTAAAAGAAATCACTCATGAGGAAGAATCAGCAGAAAACTCCTGGCAACATGAAGAACCAGTCCAGAGCAACCCTTCCAAGGGACCATGAGGTAGCTATTGCAGAGGATTCCACCTATAAAGAAATGTTAGAAATGACAGAAAGGAGATTTAGAATACACATGATGAAAACAATGAAGGAAATGATGGAAACAATGAAGGAAACTGCTAATAAAGT
>CAUYPK010016188.1:0-28452 GCA_963574355.1 Loris lydekkerianus | reverse complement strand
TCCCTTGCTGGTTCCCTGTATTCTCAAAGGGATGATCATAGGCAGATCCCACCGGCCAGAGATGTCTGGAGTCTTGTCTCCCCAGACTCACCGTGCCCAGTTGCAGGGAAGCTGTTACTCAGCCGCCATCTTTAATCCAATCATCTACATTTCCTTTAAATGGTGTTTTTGTTTATTAGAGTCTACAGCTCTAATAAAGAATATGTAATTAGAATATTTAATTTAAAGAAAATCAACAAATACTTTTTTAGCATACAGTGTTAGGCAATGAAGGATAAAATATAGTCACTGTCTTTAAGGAAATAACTATGCATAAGGAAGAAAAGCCACAAATTCCTTAAAGATTTTTGAAATTTTGAGAGTTGAAATGATAATACAAATAAAATTGCAAACTATATTGCATTCACTGCATGGTTAATTACCAAATGAGCACTTTGAATTAGTATGATGAAGAGAGCATGCAGATATTTGTTATAGCCTTGATCACTCCTGTCAGTAGAAGAAAATGATGGGTGAGTTTGCTTAGGAAATGTATGTGTGAAATGCAAATATATTTGTGAGATGTGAGCATATCATCTCTGAGGAGCAGTAAGACAATAAGGTGATATTACTTAAACTGATACCATTTTCTTATAACAATGACTGGCTTAAAAAATATTTCAGAATATTATGGGCATACAAGCATTTTGGTCTCATGAATTGCTTTTGTGCCATTTGAGTCAAAGTTGTAAGTGTGCTCATCACCTAAATAGCATGCACTGTACCCATTAGGTGAGAATTTACCTATTCCCCTTTCCTCTCTCCCACCTGCTTGGCTTCTTTTGACTTTCACTACCATATGTGCACATGGGACTTGACAGAAGCCATAGAGCAAACAGACAACCTACAGAATGAGAGAAAATATTTTCATGCTTTACATCCAATAAAGGGCTGATAATCAGAATCTATAAAGAGCTCAAACTAATCAGCAAGAAAAAAATCAAGCAACCCCAGTAGGCAAAAGACATGAACAGAAGCTTTTCAAAAGAAGATAGACTAATGGTCAATAAACATATGAAAAAGTGCTAAGTGAGCATTGGACTCTGAGGAAACAAGTCCCAGAGATTGACTACATCCTCAACAAACAGTGTCCACAACTTTGCCTTTAGCAGCTTTCACCCTTGGCAGTCATACCTTGTGAAAAATTAAGAGGTTCTCAGGCTGAGTGAAGGCATGTAGCCTCATTGAAAATCAGACCCTCATGTGCTGGAAGCCCTGGAGTCCAGCACATAGGCAGAGACACTTGGCAGTACAATATCCCCTTGAGGAGCACACTGGAAGTGAAATAAATGAATTCGACAGTGTCTGCTATCTCCAAGCATAATAAAATTGTTTCTTGTAAGCAGTCATTTGCAAGATAATAAGAGAATTCTATCCTCTAGAGAAAGGGTCCCCAGTGAGAGGTCAAAATGTTTTGGTGGATCTGGGTTTTTCCAAGTAGGTCTTAGATACCAGGATACAGCATCCCTTACCCTACTGACATCAATAGCTGATTTGCTTCTAAGGCAATAGTAACCACCATCACCCCACCTTTGCCCTTCTTCCACACTTCAGTGGTCTCCCCCAGGGAAGTTAATCCTGAACCTCTTGGTAATCTCAATTCAGAACCTCCCCATTTCACTCAGATACTCAGAAGTATTCTCCATACCTCTACCCACCTCCACTGTCATGGTATAATATGTATTTACTACTCTTCCAAGAAAAATGAAAATACTGTATTTTACATCCTCAGAGAAAAAATAAGGAAACATCCTTATTTTTTAAGTCAGGGCACCACAATTAACTTCAAATTGTCTGTGAATGTTCATTCATTCCTTTCTCTAGCACAAATTTATTCATCATCCATTGTTGGAAAGTACAACATGTCAGAATTTAAGAGCTAAAATTTAGGAGTTAAAATTGGTTAAAGGGAACTGTGAGTGCAAAATCCCAAGGTATAATGTGCCTGCTGTATGTGAGGAACAGTAGAGGCTGGTGCTGACATACTAAAGGAGAGGGAGGGACTAATAAGGGAGGAGGCCAAGGCACTAACATGGGTCAGAATAAAAGGGTCTCATAGCCTATTGTGGTGAACTTGACTCACTGAGCTACCTGTTAGTCATCCCCCTTTATACCAGGACTGACACTCAGGGAGGTGATGTGGCTTACCCAGGGTCATATACATGATAGAACCAGGATCCAAACCCATGCCTACCTGGCCCTACCCTGCACTCTGTCTTCATGGTCCACTCACATGAGTGTGAGCAGGTGCAACACACACTTACACTCTACCCACCATGTTCAATCCCCCAACACACCAAGCTCTTCACTCCTTACTGCCCTCATGCATGCTGTTCCCTCTAACAAATGCTCTTGCTTCTACTCTTGATCTGCTGTGTGCATCTTCAGAGCCTCAGTTCAAATGTTATGAACTCAAAGGTCTTTCCTGGCCCTGTACTGTAATCTGTCTCCATCCCACAGCCTTGTCTCTCAAAGCCCCTATCCTACTTCCTTTTGGAATTGCACGTTTATTTGTGTGTTAGTTTATCTGCTTCCCTCCCCCATCCGGACTATGTCTCTACCCAGCTCCAGCCCAGGGCCTGGCACACTCAATAAACATCAATTGAATAACTGAGAAGACCCAAAGGGGAAAGAAGACAAAGCAGGAAAAACCTAGAGAGGCTTCCCACATCTGTTGGAAAGGGAAACCGATGATTGCCACAAGAGAGATTTGGGGTTATCTGCGGCCCAGGCTGTTTCCTGCTCACTTTTGGAAAGAGACACTGCAGCCTGTCTCTGACTGCACCACAATCTAATACATTCACCACGTGACTCATCCCCCCAGCAGTCTCTGGAATGAATGTTATTTGTAGTAATTGGCCAAGCACTTAGAAAATGCTAAGGTTTATTTTTAAATATGATTAGGACCTGTCTCTTGCTTTCTGGAAAATCATGTGTGCTTCTCAGAGATATAAAATACGATCACTGCATTCTTAAAACCAACTTTTTAATCTTGTCTTCCAAACAAACTTACTAAATTGTGGGAAAGCATAACCCATCCCCCATTTAATTGATAAGAAAACTGAGATTTACCTGTTTTGAAACCAGAGGTAGCTATGTCTACCTAACTATCTGGTCTCCCCCTTGTCAGTAATGCAGATGGTCCCCCAAAGAGAAGAAGAATCTAGAAAAAGGGAGCCACTGCCTTTTTGGTTTGGTGTTTAATGTGGCATCAGGAGCTACCAATCGTTCTAATTAGGCCACAGGAAGCCTGTCTCTCTTTAAGAACCCATTAGCAAGCTGGCAAAATCTCATCCCATTACCATGTAAATAAATAAGGATAAATTTTCCCACCTCAGCCTCCCAGGGCTGAACCAAAACTCTCCCCTTTGGACATTTTTGATAACCTGCTCATTCTGGAATACTTCACAATTAAAGATAGCATGCTCTGGAAGTAAATAATTCATCATGGGGGAGAGTAGTATGAGATAATTAACATTCTCTGGCTGGCTTTGTCTGAGAAATAGCTTAGTAAGCACAAGGACATTTTTTTGGCTATTTCCATCATGAGGGCAGAATAAATAAAATGGATCCTTTCACCAGCTAGACCTGAAGAATCCACATCAGATTGGTTGGCCCCAGGGTTCTCTGAGTTGGGCTCTGACCTCCACTAAAGCAAAGGAAGTTGACCAGTTATGCAACCCTGGGGCCGGAGGGCATACTTACAGGGGATGGGGACAGGGCCTCTCAAAGCCACTTCTTAAGCTTCTAGCCCACATCTCTAACTTCACCTTTTCAATGAACTGCTCTCTGACCTTCACTTCCTCCTTCTCTGATCTTTCTTATCAAGCCATGGAACCTCAATGAGCCCTCCTTAGTTTGCCCTTCTATAAAGTGGAAAAGATAACACAGAACATACAGGGTTACTGAGGATTAAAGCATCATCACTTCATCATCATCACCATTCACCTTTATGAATCATGACATGTCATATTTTTTTATTTTGCATAATAAGTTTATTTTTTAAAGGCATATAGATAATAAAGTAAATATTTAGTCAGATCTTAACTTCTGTCCTAGAATTTGTTCCATAAAGTTCCATTCCTTAAACATGTTTAAGTCAATAATCGTCATCTTTATCAGAGTCCTTTACTTTTCTACTGTTAAATTTAACTGTGGTTTTCTTTTCTGTTTGTTGGCTTTCTTTTTTAAGGATTTCTATTAAACCTTATTCTGATACCTTCCCACTTAGTTGTCCATATCTTGCCATCTGTATAAGGTAATTCTCTACTGTTTTGATTTTTTCAGGCTTTCCCAGTGCTAAGTTACTTAACTTGGCCAGGATAACTGATCCAGAACTTGGGCCAAGATACTGTTTCTCATTTCTGCTTCCCTGTGCTTTGCTTCCTGTGGTGCTGCATCTCCAGGATCCATTGCGCAGGCGCCTGACACATCAGATTTTTTGATGTGCTAGATGTATTTCATTTGCATTATTAAATTTAATGCCTATTGGGATAGGAACCTCAAAGTAAGCTAGAAGTAGAGCATTTAAAATTGTGTATCTCACGGTGGAAAATAAACAAATGAAACACAGAACCCCAAGGGGGGTAGTGCAGACAGTCAGAGAGGGTTTGGTCTATTTATGCATGACTGAGCCATAAATGGGTGCTGGGATATACCTAACCTTTATGGTTGACGTCATAGGGGAAATGGCTTCTCTGTCTAATAACCAAGATCAAGAGGGCAGGAGGGGGGAACATGACTGTGCCCACTGGGTGCCCATCCCATGGGACCTCTGTTGGCAGCAGAATATCAGTCTGTGTGGACCATGGATCTATCCCAGTATGGCAATTCCCATATTTCATGTTGTTGTGATTCTCAAGAGAAAAAAGTTCTTTCAGCTATGACTGTGGTTTCTGTACTGATCCACCAACTGTTATCCCTCTAAATTCTATTTTCTTGGCCCCAGCAGTGAAGATTTGGTGGCAATTTACTATAACCAGTCAGAAAGAAATTGTCCTAAAATGTCTGAGCATTTTAACAGGTACATGGAGAGCTGTTGCCCACCTCCAGCCCTGTTCATATATCCTAACACCCTGTATTCATCCTTGCCTTCACCGTCCTTTCAGGCCTATTGAAAGGATTGCCGTCCTCCAATCTCAAACTAACACTGCCACAGGCACTTCACTCTGGATCCCACCCATACGTAGACCCCTCAAGTACCTGACTTTATCCGTGCATGTTCCCTCTGCCCTTGGTCTTCAGCCTCCCCAACTCTGGTTCCTTTACTGAAGTAGTCAGACTACTTCACATCTCTCTCCCTCTCCCCTGTCCCCTCTTCTCTCTTTCCTCTGCTCTTTCCTCTTTAAAAAAATTCCTTCCCTTGATCCTTCATCCTTTTCCAGCTACTGTCCTATCTCTTCCTCCCCATCAAAGCCAGTGATCTAAGAGAGGTGTCTACCTTGGTGTCTTTACTTCCTCACCTCCCACTCTTCTTCCTGAAATCCAGGTTGGCTCCACTCCTAATGGGCATCTGAAACTTCTCTCACTAAGATTGCACTTTTGATGGTTGAATTTCAACAGGCACGTTGAGCCACCTTGTTGGATCACTCTTCAGCAGTTGACAAGGAGGACCTCCTTCTTGACATTCCACTCTTGAATTTCCCAACACAAGTTTTCCTTGTGTTTCTCCAGGGCTTCCTCATTTTCCTTCAAAGTTTACTCCTGAATTGAATCCTTTCTAGGCTGCCTTCCTCTCTCACTCTACTTCATCTTCATTGGAGATCCAATTCCATTGCTTAGTCCATATGCCAATGACTTGTGTATCCACATCTCCATCCTGGATGTGTTCTCTTCAGTTCCTGGACACTCTTCCCTGGAGTTCTGGATTGCTGCTATAGCAAATCTCTACAAACTTAGTAGCTTAGAACAGCACAAATTTGTTATCTTACCATTCTGGAGGGCAGAAACCTGAGATCAGTCTCAGTGGGCTAAAAATCAAAATGTCAGCAGACATCTATCCCTTCTGGAGATTTCTGGGAAGCATCAATTTCTTGCTCTTTCTAGATTCCAGAGCTGCCTGCATTACCTGGTTCATGGCCCCAAGTCACCCCAACCTTGGCTTCTGTTGTCATGTCTCCTCAAACTCTGACACTCCTGCCTCCCTCTTATAAGCACCCTTGTGATTACACTGGGCCTTCCAAGGTAGTCCAGAATAATCTCTCATCTGAAAATACTTAATCATGTCTCTAATGTGTCATTTCCAAATTTAAGTAACATATTCTCAGGTTCCAGGAATCAAAATGTGGACATCTTTGGGCAGCCATTATGCAACCTACTCCACCCCTCAAACTCATACCTGAAATCATCTTCTCCATCAAGATGCCTCTTCTCAAGATGCCTTTTGGATGAATGATTAAGGATGGTGACATGTTCCTGGCCAGCTCAGTACGATGAATGGGGGTTCATCCATCTTACTGAGCCAGCTAGAAATATGGCACCATCTTTGACTCTCTTTCTCCCATCCCTATATCCAATCAATAAGCTAATCCTAACAATTCTTAATATCTTGCAAATCAATTCACATCTCTGCACCCTGCTGCTGGCACCTCAATGTAATCAGCATTTCTAAACCAGATTCCCACAACATGCTTTCCCTTGCCTCTGATATCAACTCTTCTATCTATCCTGAATACTGTCCAGAGTGCCCACCACCATTACCAGGAAAAGATTCAGGCTTCTTAATTATAATATTGTGATATAATAAGAATTATATGTTTCATCTTTATCACTGGTTCCTAGCACAGAGTTCCCAAAGTCCTTGGAATGTCCTGAGTGTTAAGAGTGAGAGGAATATCTTCTTTAGACTTATTATGAATAAGACTTATTACCTCATTAGACTTAGGTAATAAGTCTTATTCATAATAAGTCTAATGAGGTGACCCCTTGCAGATGGAGTTGGTTGCCAGAGTAACCAACCATGGGATAGAGGGGAACTTTTATCCCTAACACAAGCCCTAGACCTCCCCAGAGAGGAGAGAGAGGCTGGAGATTGAATTCAATCTCTAATAGCCAATAATTTAATTGGCCATACTTAAGTAACAAAGCCTCCATTTTAAATAATACCATAAATCAGGGGTTCAGAGAGCATCCAAAATGGAAAACACATCCAGGTGCTGGGAGGGGTATCCCCCAAGAAAGTATGGAACAGTTACAAGGCCCTTCATGGTCTGGCTCCCTACTGACCTTTCCAGCACCATCTTGTGCCACTCTTCGACTGCACCCTTACCCTTTAACTGCATGAAACCACTGGCAATTCCCAGATGAGGCTCTGAATGTTTGTACTTGGTGGCACATCTGCTCTGCTTTACCTTACCCACAACACACCTGTCACCCTATCACCTAACCAACATCAATTCAGCCTTCAAAATTAGCTCAGTTCTACCTCCTCCAGAAAAGTCTTCTTTGATGTTGTACATGGCAAAACTGGCATGAATTCTTTACCTCCCCACTACCAATAATTGCCCTTTGCAGGATGGCTTAACAATCTTCCCACCAAGAGGTAGAATCTATTTCCTCACTTATTGATTCTGAGTTTTCCCATGAAGCTTCCTTTGGCCAATGGACTTTTAAGTTTCCCACAAACAGAAGATTTGGGTGGGCTTTTTGGTTTGTTTTTATTTTGCTATAAGGGCAGTTTCCTCATTCCACAGCTCCTTTGGTGGCCGAGTTCTGAGCTGTGGTTTGTATAGTTGTCTTTGGGGAAGTTTGCCCTGTTTATTCAGACCACCCCAAAATTGCATGAACTATTATTTAGTAATAATACCCTAACAACAACAACCAAAAACAAATAATTTTTTTTTGATCTATTTATTAATAAATCTCTTTCTGCTTACACTAACCAGAGTGGATTCTGTTGTTTGCAATTAGGATCTCTAGCAATGTGGAGGAGAAGGAAGGGAAGAAGGGGGGGGGGAGGGATAAGTAAAAAGGGAAACAGAGACCAAGGTCACAGCTTCTTTTCTCTTTATAGATTTCTTTAAAGTATGTTAAATTCATGAAAAGCTGCCCATGGAATATTACAGTTTTGAAAATTTGTATAATATGATCCAATTTTTGCAAAGAAAAAAATAATGTACACATATATTCATATACATGGGTAGTAAACATTTAAAAAACACAAATGAAGGCAGTGGTTCACACCTGTAATCCTAGCACTCGGGGAGGGGGGGCAAGGCATGTCGATTGCTTGAGCTCATAAGTCTCGAGCAAGAGTGAGACCACATCTCTAAAAAATAGCTAGGTGTTGTGATGGGCACCTGTAGTGCCAGCTACTCAGGAGGCTGAGGCCAGAAAATTGCTCAAGCCCAAGCATTTGAGGTTGCTATTAGCTATGACACCAAGGCACTGTACCAGGGCAAAAATGTGAGACTCTGCTTCAATAAATGAATAAATAAATAAATAATTAATTAAATAAAATTAAGAATACAAATCAATGTTAGCAGCTGTTATTTCTAGACAATAGAATCACAAGAGATTTTCTTTTTGAATATTTTAATTGTTTCATAATGAGCACAGATAATAATAATAGGTGTGTCTCATTTTCTACAGACCATATTCTTATTCTCTAATCTTGGTGGGTAATAAGTTGTTCGACACAACCATCCTTGCAAAATGGATGCTAGGCTAAATATACAGTACTTATTGGTGAAAAGTGTCCGTACTTTTACAGAAAAGTGAGCATTGGAGAGATGACATAACTGATCCAATGAATTCTTTTTACTGCGCTGCCTCTCCCAAGTCACAAATGTCAGCCCGTAAACCAGCAAGAAGCGCTAGTTTCAGAGTCAGAGTTTGGTTTGTAATTATTTGGGTCATTTAGTAGCTAGGTAAGCGCTGGAGTTTCTTAACTTATTTGACCCTCTGTTGTTTGTGTTTTTTTTTTTTTTAATCTGAAAATTGGGTATAATAATAGTACCCACCTCCCGAGATTGGTATAAGACACTGCAGTGCTTAGGACAACAAATGTTATCTGTTACTACTATTATTATCAATATTACTATCCTACTATAATGCTATTATTATTGTTGTTGTTATCCTAGTATTCTACTACTTTATACTATTACAATTGTAATTACTATTATAACTATCATTATCCTACTATAATACAATTCTCTCACTCACATGTCTTTAATTCTTAGAGGATCAAGTGGAGACGTTGCCCCATACACCCTGTGGTTTCAGCATCCAGCAAAACAGATGCTAATTGAAATGAATGGATGAGTAGGGAAATGGATGGATGGATGGAAGGATGAGTGGAGACAAATGCATAGATGGGAAGTAAATAAATAATTAGGGCATTGACAGGTGGATGGGGGGAGGGAGGACCTTAGGTATGTGAAAGGTCTGGATGGAAAGGCAGGTAATTTGGTGGAGGATGGCCGCGTGGATCAATGATGGAATCCGTGGGTGAGTGGATGCAAGAGAGGGTCTTAAGTGACTGAATGAGTGAGGAAATTCGGGAGAGATGAGAGGGCTCATGGTAGGGCCCCTGACTGGAAGGTCGGATAATGGACAGACAAGGAGCCCAATTGCCTACTTTCTGGCTTTTATCCCCTCCCCCCTCAGGCTGCCCCTTCTTCAGTTCCAAAGCTGGGTGAGCTTCCTGGATTTGTTCCCCGGAGCCCCATCCCCCAGCTCCCAGGCAGAGGGCGCGCTGCCATCAGCCCTGGAGGGGACCAGGATGCAGGTGGGCTGTGGTTCTCTTCCCAACACCGGGCGAGCGCCTGGCTCGTATACATTGACGTCGGCAGCCGCAGGGCTCTCGGGAGCCTTGTTGAATTATGATGCACATCCCGCGCGGCTGCTAAAAAAAGGGCAGTGACTCACCACTGGCCACGGAAACTTCCACTAGGGCCTGCCGCCGCGCCGAGGCGGGGGCGCAGATCCAACAGCGCGGCGCCCGGGGCGCGGGGCTGTAGCCAGTTGTGTCTCGAAAGCAAAACCCGAGGACCAAGGACCGTGGCACAGGGTACGGTGGATACTAGAGAGTCCCCGAACTGAGCGCCAGCAGCCTCGCCCAAGTCACTCTACTCCCGCTTGAAACGCTCCCTTGCCCTATAAAAATCTCAGGTAGGTGTGCAGGTGGCAAAGGGGAGCCCAAAAGCACATACTCATTGCTATCCTATATGTGCTAAGTGCTGCATTGGGGTTTAAGTGAATTATGACCCTGGTAGTAGATAAGTACTTTTCCTGCTTTGCAGAGGGGAATACTAAGGCCTGAGAGCAAAGGGAGCCTGTCAGAGGTTGCACAGCTGGTACTTCAAACAGATCTCTACACGTGCTCAATAGTGTAGCAATTGACAGACCAGTGGAATGCCCTGCTAATGCCAGGCCTGTGCTGGTGATGCAGAGATGAATGAGAGTGACCCCTGCCTGTGTGGAACTCACTGTACATCACTCTTTCTGAAATAAATCCAGAAGCATTTACTGGGGAAACTCAATTACATCTCTTTCAACCCCACAAATATTTTGAGCCTTGCTATGTACACAGCACAACCACAGAGGAGACAGACAGTTAAAAAAGTGACTAAGGCAGCCTTATCTCATTTGTGCATTCCCTCACAAATTATTAAAAAATTATTCCCTCACAAATTATTAAAAACTACCAGGTGCCAGGTGAATAAGGAAGCCCTGACCTAGCTCTACCCTCATGGAGCACACACTCTAGCAGGGAAGGTGAGTAAACAGATGTGAGAAACACTACATCCGAGTGCTAGAGGAACACACAACACAGAGAGGAAGCACCTGACCTAAGCTAGGCACTCAAGGAAGTTTTCCTAATGGAAGAATGTGGGTGCCAAGACCTGGAAAATAATTAGATGTATGGAGAGGAGATGGGAAGAGAGCCCTGCTAGTGGCAAAGGAGGATCATCAGGGAGGGCATGCTGATGAAAGCTTTCAGGCTGCCCCTGGTTGATACGCTTTCTATACAGGGGCAAAGGGAACAGCCTGGAAAGTGGTGTGGATGACAGAGCAACTCCTCCAGGCTCTCACAGAACCTCTTGAAAGGCTAGGGAACCATCTCCATGAGTAGAGGTAATGCGGTATCATTCTTCTAGGGCCTCTAGGGCATGGATACATGGCCCACCACAGGAAGGGAAGGCACAGCCCTGGTTCTTAAGAGGCATCTGTCCATTGCTACTGGCAACTGGGAAACAGAAGTTATTTAATTATTTAGTATGTTTTGAGCACCTATTAGGAGCCAGGTGCTGTGATAGGTACTAGAAATCCATTGAGGAGCAAAAACAAATATGGTGCCCATTGTCATGGAGATTAATTCTAGTAGGGAAAATATTAATGAAAACAAAAGACACAAAGAAATGTGAGATTCCCACCAAGTACAGGGTGGTCCTGAGAAAAGGCAGATGACTCTGGCTCTACTCTGCAGAGTTTAGACCACATGCTTTAGTAATGTGACAACTGAGCCAGATCTGAACAATAAGAAAAAGGTAGCAGGGCAGGGGTAGGGGGCACAGGTGTTTAGGCAGATGGATCTGTGGGTGCAGACCCCTCTGGGGCAGGGAGAGTCGGTATGACTGGAAGGGAAAATTAGGCCAAATCATTCAGGGCTTTACCAAGAAGCCTGATAACAACTGGGGATTGCAGCCTAGGAACAATGGAGCGTCATCAAAGTGTGTGACCTGGGCAACTGTGGCCAACACACTCCAATTCCGTGGGAATGCAGAGCAAGGGTTAGCAGACAGCCACCATACACTGACCTGTCAGTAACACTGCAAGTTTCTTTCTTTCTTTTCTTTTCTTTTTTTTCTTTTTCTTTCTTTCTTTTTTTTTTTTGAGACAGAGTCTCATTTAGCCCCCCTCAGTAGAGTCCTGTGGCAGCATAGCTCACAGCAACCTGATTCCTGAGCACAAGCAATTCTCCTGCCTCAGCCTCCCCAGTAGATGGGACTATAGGCACCCACAACAACACCTGGCTATTTTTAGAGAAGGGGTGTCACTCTTGCTCAGGCTGGTCTGGAACTGGTAAACTCAGGTGATCCACCCCCCTCGGCCTCCCAGAGTGCTGGGATTACAGGCATGACCATAGCACCCAGCCTACTCTGCAAATTTCTAATCTCCATCTGAGTGACGAGAAATCTAAAGAATTTGCCCATGTTGTTTTTAAGTTGAAGAAACCAGGATCCAAACCTCAGTCTGCATCATCCCATGATCTTTCTAATGGGAATGAGATTAGCCTTCCAGAAGAAGAATAGGCCCAGAAGTTAGCAAAAAGCAAGATTTGGCTGGCCAGAAAGGAGGTGAATAGACTTTTCCCTGAAGGCCAAGAGGTCATTACCAACATAGAGATGAGACTAAAGACACTAAGGGAGAAGTGACACAGACACTACCAATGTGGAAGGTAAGGCAGGAAAAAAGAGGAGAAGAAAATATGCAAAGAGATTGCTCTCAGAGGGTTATCTCTGAAGGTTGCGGGCAACTCTTCTTTTTATTTTGCTTATCCGTGTTTTCTAAATTTTCTATAACAAGTGGATGTACCTTGTGTAAATAGGGAAAACTGAGTAATTATATATTAAAGGGATCATGCATTAAGTTCTCTCAGGCAGTATCTATATTGTGTTTTCATCCTCTGAGGAAGCCTGGCATATAGTAGGTGCTCAATAAAAGTAAGCCAAAGAGTGATGTAGTTGGAGACAGGGGTTAAGATGAAGCAGAATGACAGAGGCCAAATTCAGCATTTTGTTCTGAAACAAAGTTCAGGCTAATGTGTCAAAAATCAATTAGTCTTGAAATAAACCCTGGGAACTGTGAATTCACCTGCTGTTGCTTTCATAGCATGTAGTGACCATATGCTGCCCTCACAGCCAACAAATCCCTCGACAAGTTTTACCGGAGCTCTTTCAACACGTCCAGCCCTGCACAGGCTTTGTAGGGGAAATAGATACAAGAGAAGAATAAACCAGCACCCCTTGCCAGAGCAAATATTTTGGTGCTGAACAATTTGGTGATAACTGAGAACACTCGCTCAGAGGAGGGCTGCCTCTCCTAACCAAATGGCACAACATACTATGATGTTATAATATTAGATTCTTAATCATGAAAACACGGGCATCTGTTTCGACGGAAGCTCCCTCCCAGATGGTGCATCCCACTGTTTTTGTCGTCTAGAACAGTGTGAGGTTTCTTAAATGGTTTTAAGCTTCCAAATCATCCTCTATATACAATGGCAGCCTGTTAATTAAGTGGTCCCTTTGTGATTGCATTTGATAAATATGAGCTGAGAAGGGTTTATTGAGATGTGAAGGGAAGCCACAGGGAGGAATTCCTCAGGGTAGAAAGGCCTCTGTGTGGGTGTCATCTGCTGGGCTTCAAGGGAATCCACACACCTCTGGGAGAGCAGAAAGGAATCTGGGTTCATACAGACAAAGCTGTCTCCCCTAGATCCAGAAGTGCCCGAAGGGCTCTGTGATGACAACCACTTCCTCATCTAGCTCTTTCTACCAAGGCAGGTAGGGAAAAGGAAGTCTTCCGGTCCTTTCCCAGAGCTGAGTGACTTGTGCCACTCTGACAATGTGCAGTTGTCAGTCACACTGCCAGGAGCTGTTTTGACTCCAGCCAGCAAGATTTGGGAAGCAGAACTCCAAAAAAGGGCTCTGCTTTGGAAACAGTGTTCTGGGCTCTTGGAACAAGAGATGACTGGTGACAACATACAATTAAATATAAACACTCAGGCCCAAGAACTTGACTTGGAGGATTGGTGAAGTTTTATAATTAACTTGTGAAATGTGGCCTTCTCCAGAGATCAGGTGACTTTTTCTAAAAACAGCACACCAAGGAATCAGGCCAAAAGATAAGTGAGGCTTCAATTGACTAGAGAGCTCCATCACCAACCCTCTTGCCTTCAGGAAGAAATCAGACAGCCCCAGGCTAGATAAAAGGATCTAGGGTTAGCAAATGGCTTCTTTGTCTTCTCTCGTGGTTCAACCTTAATCATGACCTTTAATCATTCCTGCAACAAATCTACATTAAGCATCTACTGGGGATATAGGAACTGACCAATGTGCCGCTGCCCTGGAGGGGTTTACAGTCTAGCAGACTTCTGACTGCGAGCCACTTGGGGGCAGAGGCTTTGGCTTTTATCTTTTCACTTCCAGCACCTAGCACAGTGCCTGCTACATAGCAAGTGCTCAGTAAATGTTTGCTGAGCAACAGCATGAGTGGATGCTAGTGGGTGCTACTGCCCCCTCTTCTGTAATTGATTTCCTTCCATCTTTTATATCCTCCTACTGTTGTTAGTTCCTAATTTGGTGGCTATAAAGAATGGCTATTTCCCAGCCTCTATATCCTAATGTTTCACATATTATTAATATGTTGATATTGTTAATAGTTCATCTTATGACCTCTCCTCCAGCTTCCTCTTGTCTTCCCCTGGCATCAGCATCTGCTCTATAATAGGAAGAAATAATTTGTTTTAGCATCTAATGGCCTGTTACAGCTTGCAAAGGTTTTCAAGGATGTTCAGAAGACCCCCTAACAAGCCCTATCATCACCCAGGCTGCACTCACCCAAGTACCATCCCTCACCCCAAACTGCCCCCAACTTGTACCCTCAGCTCTAAAGTCCAGAATTGGCTGATTTAAACTTTCATTCTACTATTAAAATAAGTTTCGGAGAGCACTTCCTCTAGAGCAAGCATCACATTGACATTCAAATTTCTTCTCACCATAGTGTAAATTATACCAGATCCTGTGCTGAAATTGGATTATAATACACAAGAAAGAAACCTGGGGAACCACAGGAGAGTCCACAAAATTCACCCCAGGCCAGCCCTGCCCAGCAGCAAATCTTTGACCTTAGCAAGGAGGTTGAGCAGCAATATCTTTCCATTATTATTATTAATACTATTAGGACAGTTGCTAATGCTACTATTACCATCAGTCTGCTCTATCCATTCCAGTCCAACAAATTTCAGCTTTTGTGAAATTTGAGCTTGACTGTTCGATTATGTTTTCTCAGTGCTCTACAAACTAAGCTGATCCTTTTGTTTTTATTCACTTTAAGTGTCAACAGATGTTCTCTTAAAATATTCACAAGCTGTACCAAAGGGAAAGGTTTTGATGGCCAATAAATTTAAGAGGAAGTGGGACTAAGAGGAAAGGATTTCTTTCCTTTGGGTAATAAGGACAATAGTGTTGTGGACTAATGGAGCCACTTTCTTCCTTGACTGCATTTTAAACAGTTTTTTTCTCCTTCTCAGGAATGGGAGATCCTTAGTTCAGTAGCTGACTTCCCAGAGGACTTTGTGGAAACTGGTTGGACTCTCTCCTGTGTGTTCAGGTGGTGAACCAGCATCTTCCTTCACTCTCAGCACTTCCTTCCCACCATAGTGAGGTCTTCACACCTGCAGCCACCAGCAGCCTCTAGCACAACCCGGCTCCCCCTTAGAAGGAGTTGGTAAGAGGCTCTTCCACTTCTCAGGTGCTCCTGCATCCTATCCACGGCTGGTCTATTCCCTCAGCTTCTGGACTCCTGTCTTCTAAATTCCAGATATTTCTTGACTCCTTGCTGACAGCCTGCTTGGACTCCTCACCTCCAGATGCTTCTGAGGCACACACTGCACCTTTTGTCTGATCTCCACAAGCCATGATGATTGTGGCCCCCACAGAACAAATACAGAGAAAGCAAAGCCATAACTTCCCAGTCATCCCCTTGAAGTGACAGAGTGGAGAAGTCAGGCTGCGAATTGCTGGACAGGAAACGAGTCACAACAACCAGCTCCAAACAGGGACTTGATCATCCTGGTTATCTCAGTCCATTGCCTGAGCTCTTCCTCACATGCCTATAGCTGCTCTGGCCCTTCTTTTGTCCTGACTGGCCCTCCTAGTGAGATGGAAGACCCAGGATGACAAATCCACAGAGGCACTGCAGTGTTCACCTTCTCCCTTCTGCCTTGCTCACAAGAAGACATAATTTCTACAGAAGCATAGAGGGAATGTTGTTTAGGTTTCTTTCTAAATAGATTTTATTTTTTAGAGCACTTTTAAGTTCACAGCAAAATAGAGCAGAAAGTACAAATTGTTCCCATATATCCCAAGCCCACACACGCTTATAGCCTCCCTCACAATCAACATTTCCCACCAGTGTGGTACATTTGTTATACTAGATGAACCTACATTGACACACCATTATCATCCCAAATCCATAGTTTACATGAGGGCTCACTCTTGGTCCTGTACATTCTATGTGTCTGAGCAAGTGTATAATGATGTGCATCTACCATTGCTCTGTTATACTGAGTAGTTTCACTGCCTCAGAAATCCTCTGTGCTCCATCAATTCTTTTTCTCCCTCCTCACTAACCCCTGGAAACCACTGATTCTTTTACTGTCTCCATAATTTTCCTTTTTCTAGAATGCCATACAGTTGGAATCCTATCATATGTAGGCTTTTCAGAGTGACTTTTTCACTTAGTAATAGCCATTTAAGACTTTTCCACGTCTTTTGGGGAAGGAAAGGTGGAGATAAAGTCTTACTTTGTCACCCAGGCTGAAGTGCGGTGGCATCATCACAGCTCACTACAGCCTGGAACTCCTGGGTTCAAGCGATCCTTCTGAGTTGCTGGGACTACAGGTGTGGGCCACTATGCTCAGCTAATTTTTTTATTTTATTTTTTTAGAGATGGAGTCTTGCTATGTTGCCCAGGTTGATCTCAAATTCCTTGTCTCAAGTAGTTCTCCTCCCTCAGTCTCTCAAGGTGCTAGGAATATATAGGTCAGAGCCAGCCACACAAAGCCCTCCATGTCTTTCTGTAGCTTGATGGCTCATTTCTTTGTAGTGCTGAATGATCTTCCATAGTCCAAATGTACCACAGTTGATTCATTTACCTACAGAAGGACATCTTGGTTGCTTCCAAGTTTGGGCAATTATTAATAAAGTTGCTATACAATCCATGGGGAATATAGTTTTTAATTATATTAGTTATATTTCTTATCAATGATGATTTTTGAAGAGCATGGATAACTTATAACAAACATATGGGGCTCAGTATGTAGGATACATAGCAAACTTAAGACTTCCAAAACACCTGTTTATGGATAACTCACTCAAGGAGCTTGTGAAAGACAGATTTTTGAGCCTCATTCCCAGATTCAGTAGGCCTAAGAAATCAGGTATAAAGCATACAGGCTTACCCTATAAAAGGAAGGAAGCAATGGAAAGTTAAAATCTCCTTGTTCACACCAGGGAGGGCCATAAACAATAAAGAGGTTGGAGACTGACATTCAAAACTCATTTGATGGAGACATTTTGTTCTTCCCAAGCCTCTTGGGAAAATGACATGGTGGCTTAAAGAATTGTTGATATGTGCTATCCTCTCCCATTAAAAGAAGATAAAAAAGCCTTGGGCACCAAGATGTGAACTATTTCCTTCAGGGTAGAATGGAGTCACTAAAAATAGCTTTGGAAAATAAGGAGTTGTAGAGGTTCAACAAGGAAAACAAATCAGAAATAAATTTGGCACTGAGAAGGAAAGGAGAAAGAGACGAGCTCTCACAGGCAGTGGAGAGAAGCAGGCTATTAGCTTGGGCACATAAAAACAGGTACATTTTTCCCACCCACAGAGCTGCTGGCTGGCATTCCTGTGGTGTAAATCAGTCCCTCCAGAGGAAAGGAAGATGAGTTAGAGGATCAGCCAGGATAGAGTAGATTATGCCAGAATAACAAACAACCCCCCAAATCTCAGCGGCACACAGGTTTACTTGTCCCATGTGTTACTTGCCCAGTGCTGGTGGCAGGAGGCTGTGCTCTTTGCGATCACTCAGTTATACAGGTAACAAAGGCTTCATCTCTATATGTGCCTCCAGGATGCAGAGGTGAGTGGGTACTGCCCTGTTGAGCACTGGCAATTAAATACACCTGCTGGGAAATGCTGCTCGTCACTCTCACTCGCATTTCACTGGCCCGTGCAAATCACATGGCCCTGCTTGTGTTCAAGTGGGATAAGGAAGTGAGATCATACCACATGCCCAGAAGGAGGAGAATGAGAACGAATGTAAATAGCTCCATGGCTACTCTAGTCAGATAAAGTTGCTGAGGGAGGACATGTGGAGGGACAATGGAAACTACCAATTTGCAACTTGGTTTTCATCTCTCTTTAGCAGTCAACAGGAGCAGGCCCATCCAAAGCTCTGGAGGGCTTCATTTCCTCACTGTAAGGACAGCACAGTAGAGAATAGCCTGGGCCCTGGAGTGAGAATCACCTTCATTCATATCCAGAACCTACGAGTTGTATGACCTTGCCTTGGACACGTCATTTAATGTCTCTGGACCTGGCTTTCTCTGTCTAAGGTGGATAACAATAGTGTTTACATCACTGGGGATGTTGTGAGGATTAAGCAAGATCATACAAGGAAAGGACTTTGGTGCCAGAGCTTCCTAAACTGGGTTATTCCAGTGAACCATTCTAGGAGCTTTTTAACATGCATTTCTGATTCAGCAGGTCTTAGGTAGGGCCTAAGATCTTGCATTTCTAACATACTTACAGGTGATACCAATTTTTCTGGCTCATGACCCACACTTTAGTAGCAAAACTTTGGAGCAGACAGTGCCCACACATAATAGCTTACATATATTCTTGAGATACGTATGGGAGTCTCAGATCAAGAGATTCCCACAGTTCTGCTGTACCCACCCTCAATGATAGACGTTATAGCCATTTGTTGGTATAGGTGTCCATGTTTGATGCTTCCAGAGAAAAATGTTCTATGGAGGCCTTTTAATTAAGGGAGCAAATACTAAAGTCAGAAGGCCTAGCTTGTATCTAAGTTCAGTCACTTGGCAGCCCTGTGGCTCAGATAAGAAACACTCTGAACTTCTGTATCTACATCAGTATATTGAGCATAATAATACAACTCCACCATCCCTTAGCTGCAGTCCCACAGTCTAAAGAGCTCTCTAAAAACCACAGGTTTCCTCATTACATTTGGCTTTCATTGATTTAGGTTCAAAAGTTGACCTGTATTAACCTGAGGCTATTTATATCCTTGATTTATCCCTCTTCCTATTTCTATGTTTTACCACAGGAACGTGAATGTGTTGAATGGCAAGATGCTGCTGCAGTCCCTGGTAAGGTTGTCAGATAACATATATTACATGTGCTATGTTACCTTTCCAAAAACTAAAAAAAAAAAAAAGTCTGAACTCTGAAATGCACTTTGCCTCCAAAGGGTTTTGGAGAAAAAATAATAGACCTACAACTGCCTCTTTCTCCAGTAGTTGAACAGAACAAGGAAAAGATGCACGTACAACTTGCACCATACCTAACATGTAGTAAGTGCTCAACAAATAGGTCTGATGACTGAAATGATCATTTATCCTGGTGCTTCTCAGAGATAGAGGGGAAGGGAATGTGGGGACAGTGCCCTGGGTTCCTTAGGAATAGACAGGATGGGATCAAGATTGTCTTTATCACAGAAATGGATTAACAAGCTGTGGTATATATGTATACCATGGAATACTATTCGGCCATTAAAAAAGATGGAAACTTTACATCCTTTGTATTAACCTAGATCAGTGGTTCTCAACCTTCCTAATGCTGCGATCCTTACATGAGGAACTGTATTAAAGGGTCGTGGCATTAGGAAGGTGAGAACCACTGCCCTAGATGAAGGTTATAGGAATAAGCTATTATTCTCAGTAAAGCCATCACCAGAATGGAGATGCATGAATCCTAAGTATTCAATTTTGATATGAGGACAATTAATGACCTAGTACACGGCGGGGGGTGGGGGAAGGGGAGAGCAGAGAGAGAGAGAGACAGAGAGAAGGAGGGAGGTGGAGGGACAAAGGAAGAGCAGTGAGAGGGATGGAGGCGGGGTCTCAGTGTGTGACACACCTCTTGGGGGTAAGACACAATTGTAAGAGAGACTTTACCTAACACATGCAATGAGTGTAACCTGTTTTCTTGTACCCTCAATGAATCCCCAACAATAAAGAAAAAAAGGAAAAAGATTTTCTCTATCAGTTTTCAGCCCTTTGATTTGTCTTCTTCTTTTTCCTGATAAAAGGAAGGAAAAAATGCAAGAAAATGCATGCACCGTGAGTGTGTTCAGAGGAAGATGGAACAAAAGCAACGCTCAGGTGGTAGAAAGAGTTCTGTCCTCTGCCGACAGAGGAGCAGCCTGGCTTCGTAGTCAGCTGCATACAGATGCTCTCCTTCATGCCTCTTTGAACATACTGTTGAGTCTCACTTGAGCCAAGGACTCTGAGGGAAGAGATGCGGTTTCCATTTCTTACTCTGCCACTCGCCTGCTGGGGGAACTCAGGAATCCCTTCATCTTCACAGGTCTTGGTTTTCTTTTGTGAAAATGGGCTGGTAACACACATCCTGCTATGATCTTCTTATTGCAGGGAGCTACAAGAAAGTGATCACAGATGCAAGTGCAGTTTGAAAGGATAAATCTGCATTTGTAGGTAGAGTGTAATTGTTGATTTCACTACAAGTAGGAGATCAGTGAGAAGACTGACATGACACAGGAAACACTAGTCAGCACAGGCTTTAATCAGACTTCTGTTGTCAGCTCTAATGCCATCGTTATTTGCACTTGGCTCCCTCACCTTCACTGGAGCCATGTGTGCTTGTCAATTAGGCCTGCGTGATTGGGTTTTCACAAGATATGAATTAACTGAGCTGCTCTGGCCCCATTGTCACTGACACCAAAATCAAAGGTTTAAGATATTGTTCTTTAGACTAACAAGTGACATATCTTTAGCTATGTCTGCAGACTTATTGGCTGATAGCTTTCCTCCTATCTTTATACCCCTTGCAAAAACACTGGCTTTGGATTCAGACAGACTGGAGTGAGACTCAGAATCTTCCCCTGCCTTGTTGTGTACCCTTTTGCTATGAATGCTGAACCCACAAAGGCTCAGTGTTCTCATCTTCAAATGGGAATAATTAGAGTCCATCTGACATGAATTGTTGCAAGGTTTAGGCATGTAAGTAGGATGTTAAATTTAAATTTCTAATGTTTTTAAAATTCAATTAAAGCCTCCAAACTAGATACAAAAGAAGACAATTAATTATCACTCTACGCTACATAAGGGCATGAGTTCCCTGGACACTCTTAATTCAAGATGAGAAAACAGAACTAGGACAGCAACCATAACCCCCTTTACCAGCAACAGAAGAGAAGACTGGACATTCAAAAGGGATCGGAAGAGTCTAGAAAGGGATTCCGGTGCATGTCCCTCTCCAGCTCAGCAGTAAGGAAAGAGGAGTGTCCTTTTGTAAGCCAAGTGTGTTGGAGAGGGGAGTGAAGCCAAGAGAAATGTTGCCAGAGGCTAGGGGTGCCTGGAAGAACTGAGCTGGGACATGTGCAGAAAACAGCAGAGCTTAAGCCTCATGGTGGGCACCAGCAATAAAATGATGCAAAGTGGGAAACCCAGTCAGAAACTGGGGAGTGTCTCAAAAGGTCAGCCTAAATGTTCATCCAGGGCCCCTGGGAATCTGCACGTGCACCCCCGTGATAGCCAGCAAGTGGCTGTCACCCCCCAGAGACGGTACAGATAGCTGCTGATTCCAGTGTTCCTACAAGAGAATCCCTCCCCCTTCTTAATCCCACCCCACCCCCATGCTGAAGCACAAAGGGAGATTTTATGAAGAAAAACCCCTTGGCAATTGCAGCTACGCCAAAAATAAATGTATGTGACATGATTAAACTCAAAAGCTTCTGCACAGCTAAGGGTATGACAACTAAAGCAAACAGAAAACCTTCAGAATGGGAGAAGATATTTGCATGTTACAAATTTGACAAAGGACTGATAACTAGAATCTACAGATAGCTTGAAGTAATCAACAAGAAAAAAGCAAACAATCCCATTTATGAGAGATGAAAGGCCAACAAACACATAAAAAAATACTCATCATCCATAATCATCAGAAAATGAAAATCAAAACCACCCTGCGATTTCACCTAACACCAGTGAGAATAGCCCACATCCCAAAGCTTCAGATGCTTGCCTAAATGTGGAGGGAAGGGAACACTTTTACACTGCTGCTGGGGTTGCAAACTAATACAGCCTCTATGCAAAAATGCAAAAAATTTAATCTAATCATGTGTGCCTCATATTAATCTGATATGTAAAAAACAGTTAAGTACAAGTGAAAAAAGAGAGCATGTGTCCCCAACAAACCCACTGCAGCCCTCCTATGACTTGGGGAGACTTTGACTAGAATGGGAGACTGATATTTTGGTATTGTCTTGACAGATCATTTAACATCTGAATTACACAGGTAACAAAAGGCAGAGAAACGATTAACTTCTGAAACTGAATATAAGCACAAACAGTACTTGTTAACCTAAACTTGTCATCTGTCTAATAGATCATCTAAGGGCTGGGAGGAGTCTGCAGAGCATTTTGGAGCACAGCTTTTGGAGGGAAAAAGAAACTTGTTTTCTATTTGTGTCCCCCTGAGTTCAGACCACCCTATAAACTGTTTCCACGTATCAAATGCTTACCTTGTCAGGTACATTGTCAGCGGTCAGATGGTTATTACAATTATTTTTATATTTAAAGTGCATTGCAAACTGATTTACACCTTTTTAGTCAATGTGCAGCAAAGTAATATACTTAGTACATGAAAGGATAGAGAGATGTTTTACCATGTTTTTAAAAAGTTTTAAATTACTGTCTTCCCAGGTGAACTTGAAACTATCTTCAGAATCAGGCTGCTGTGAGGTTTCTATATTTGTAATCAAATCCTGCCAGGGCTCTTCTCACACCTCAGAACATCATATTGATATTGTGTCTGATGCCAGCTTTAGCCACAGGAAGGTCGTGGCGAGTCCTGGTATGTGGTCATCTTCCTGATGTAATGACAATTAGATGCTCTTGGCCTTCTGTTGGGATGGAGAATCCAGGATCTCAGATCCTTCCTCCTATAGTTCCTCCCTCCAAGTCTTCCTGCCCCAGGGTTCCTTTTCTCCAGGTCCTACTCTCTGCTTTCCTAGGATGTCTGAAAAGCTAAGCCATTTGTTCACATAGCTATAAAAGGCCAAGGGCCCAAATTCGAACCCTTGTTCTACCACGTATCTACCTGGAAGCCCAGGACAATTGCCTTCTTCTCATCTGGATTCTGCATTCCTATCTGTGAAATGGGAACAGTGGCATCTGTCCTGCTGATTTCACAGGGCTCTTCTGGGGTTTAGTTACAGGTGTGGATGTAAAAAGGCTTGGAAAACTTTGAAGCACCACCTGCACGACTACGATGAAATTCATGGGTATAATGTCTTCATTCCTTCTGTCCAAATAACACTGCATGCGGATGGGTTGGACCTTGGTGAGCTTTAGAGGTAAATTGCTAGAAATGTGATAGGGTGAGTATATGAAACACATTTTTGACAAACCTCAATCTGTCCCACTAGTGGATTAAAGTTCTAGTTTGCCTCTGACACTAAAGTCACATAGACTTAATGTTTGCTCTGGCACACTCTAGGATCTGACCAGAATTTTTAATTTCAAAAATAAAATCTAATCAAAATATAAGGTTCCTTTTGAATTTTCTTCCTTTTTTATGTATGCATTCCCCAGGCTGGGCACCCTAGTACCTCTAACAGTCAATATCATAGCTTGCCCTGCCCTCCTCTTGAGGAGGACTGTCCTCTATTTTCTGTTCCTTGCAGGTCCCCTTGATTACTGGTCTGATCAGACTGGGCTGCTCTGCACAGGCCCAGAAAGCCACGAAAAACACTTCTGTGGGCCCCCAAGAGGTAACATCCAAGTCCAGTTGTGGCTCCAGACTGAATCAGTACTTAAATCTGCATCTTCCCCTGTCTGAAACCTCAAAAGTTAACATCTTGCACGTGTCAAGAGGGTTATTTATGAAACTATTTGCTTGTCAACCCCAGGAGGACGTTCTGTACTTTTCCCCTGGAATACTGTATATTTATGAACCATGGCTTGAAAACTAACTTTGGCAGGAGAAAATTTCTATTAGCACCTCCCCCCCACACACACTTTGCAAAGCACAGCCTGTGTTTAGTCACCATCACACAGTGGCTGGGCCAGGTCCTGGTAGAGGGCTGGTTTGTGACTCACTGCCACAGTGAATGAACTCCAGATGTGTGCTTCTTCAGGGGGAGGATTGCAAACCTCAATACAGATAAGAGCGTTGCTTTTTTTTTTTTTTTTTTTTTTAATTTTAACCTCCATTCCCAATCTCAAAGCATGCTTAAATAATTAGGCTTCAACATTTAGAATACTCCGTCTATTTGTCATTTCTTGTACTTGATATTTGATGCTTTAGCATCCTCCTCCTTAATCCGCCACTTTAGAGGGCCTCTGAACTCCCCATTTTACAATCTGGTTGTCTATTGCGAGCATGTGACACACAGAGAGCCACTCTGTGGGAGAACAAGGCCATGTGGCTAGACTCTAATCTGGGACATAAAAATCTGCCAGGAGCTGTTGACACCTGCCTCCCCCAGGAAATGCACCAGTGGAACTAGAGCACCTTCGACATGGCCCTGTAGTCAGTTACATTGCCCAACAAAGTCTTCTGCTGCCAGGGACCCTCAGCCCAGCCATCATTACAGCAGATTTCTTGCTTTCTTATGAGTTGAGCCATGAATTTATAATCCATTTTTTCTGCTCTCATTAGCGTTGAAGGGCCCAAGGCAGGAGTGGTCCCTGGGTATGTGTGTTGCTCAGTGACAGATAAAAGAAGACAAGGACATGTAGACAGAGACCCAGAGCAACAGAGAGATGTTTATACTCACAGGGGTGGCTATAGGATTGATCTTTGTGTGATCTCTGCAATATTTTCCTATAGCTGAAAATGCCTATATCTTTATTCATAAAGCCTTTTCAGCCTTGATTAAGGGCTTATTCCTAAAAGTCTTGATCTGTAATGACATACCTGGTATTCTTGGAGGTAAAGTAAAATCTCTTTAGCTAGTTTCCTTACCCTGCCAGGTGATAGTGTACTGAATTATTATCATTACTGTCATTTACTAAATATTCAGCATGTCATATACTCTATTTCTGATTCTTAGAATAGCAAAGACCGTATTATCCCTAAAGTTCTGAGGCAGGGAAAGTTTTAAGTAGTTTTCCAACAGTCACATAGCTGATTGTAGAGGAACTGATATTTGAACCTCCAATTTACCAGCTCTGTGATGGGAAAGAAAAGAAGTAAGAAGTTGAAGGAAGCAGTGAGATGTTGAGGCATAAAACAGCACCACCAGCTTTGCAGGTTTAGTGATGTTTTCTCCAAGCCACACTTCCAGCCTCAGTTGACCTTCCTGAGTGATGCACACCACCTGAAGGACACGGCCCTGTGTGGAGGGCTCCACTGTGTATATTTAAGAGAACTCCAGCCGGAATGTCTCCTTGGGATGGGGGTGGGGCTCTGTGTCATCTTTGGGCTTTTTGGCAATGGCGACACCAGCAGATCCAGCAGTGGGTTATTTGGGGCCGTATCAGGAATCTAAAATCCCTGAAAGCTTCTAGGCTGGTCACTGGGACTCAAACTTCCCTGAATGCTTCTCCTTAGCAAGGTCAGGGCACAGAACCAAGCTTTCTCTCTGCTCATTCCTCTCCTGCCCCAGGCCTTAGTCACCCCACCCAGGGCTGGCATTTTGCCTGCAAAGAGCAATGCCTTCTGGAAAAGGCAGGTCCTCAGGGCCCTGGCCAAGGTCCAGGGTCAGGAGGCTGTGGGAGTCTCCCCCAGGGGTGTGAGGGCAGCGAGGCTATAAACCCCAGGCACAGGCAGGGACACAGAGCCAGCAGACTCACCTAGGGAGCAGGGACAAGAGGAAAGAAGACTGCTTGAAGAAAGAGCTGGGGCAGCCTACACACCTTGGTAGGGAGCAGGGCCTTCATCCAAGCAGTGTCTTCTTCATGGAGTCACCAGCACCAAATTTCCAAGTCTCCATATCCTTTTGAGTTTGCACAGAGGCATAAGATTGTGTCACAAGAACCTATCCTTAAAATAAAGCCCACCCTGATTTTTATCCTTTCTCTGTTGATGTGTGAACTTGGCCATGCATCTTGACCCCTGAGCCTTACTCTTCTTTCCTGAAAAATGAGAAGAATGCTTTATCCCCACCCCCATCAGAGGATAGAAGTCGTATATTTGACCTCCTTCACTTCTTACATGAGTTACTTAGTTTCCTAGTCCTTAAAATGGGAATAATGACATTCTTACTCCATAGAGGTGTTGTGAGGATAAAATACAGTATGAGTAGAAAGAAATTTGGTTCTTGGCATATAAAAAGTACTCAATCTCTGTGAGCTATTTTTTTAATAAATTTAACTTTCTGGAGAAAAAACAAAACAAAACAAAACATGGGAATGGTAATGTGCTTGGACACAGTCTATTAATATGAAGAATTATTAGTCCCTACATACAGATAGGTAAATTCAGTTCAGAAATGTTACCAGATTTGGCCAAGTTGCATAGCCAGGAATCACTGATTTGGGAAATAAGATTATATCTTTGATGATAAGAAAAACTGCTCCAGGTTGACCTTGTTATAGGAAAGTGCATTTGTCGGAGAGGGAGGTGAGCAGATGGAGGAGCTAAAAGAAGGCAGTGATGCCCTAGATTAGGGCCAATGACCATGCTGGTGCCATCAGAACTGTAGGACGGGTAGGCTTCCAGAATGTATTTTTGCCAGGCACCCAATGGCCCAAGGCCACCACCTAAAGGAAGAACAATTACTACAAATTGGGAAGGATGAGTTTTCCAGATTCCAACTTCATTCTTTGGACTGAATAGTTCCAGCCAATGTGGGCTAGTGGGAAGAACAGCTATGTTGAAGGCAGAGAATACTAAGTTCAAATTCTCTCTTTGCTACTTTCTTGCTGACCTTGGGCAACTTAAACTCTTACTCTCAAGCTTCTCCAGGCTCTAATATGTGGATAGTAAATGCCTATATTTTGGATCTATTAGATGGATTGAAAGATTTAAGTAGTAAGTACTTATTAACTTATTATTAAGTGATTAACTTATTAAGCTCGTTACTTCTTGCTCATTTTGCTGACATGGGCTATTGGTCAAATCCTGCAAATAAGAGAGCCTTTTAACCATTATTAATACCTGGATGGCTGAGCACTAGATACATAGAAACCCAAGAACAACTTCTAGTCAAGATGGCAGCCCTCCTCTTTAACTTTAGAAATATCACTAACATTATTTTTAATTTTTAAGAAAATATATTTGCCTCACTGAAAATCAAGACAGAATCTCCAGGTGCCAGGAGTGAAGAAAGAAGACCAAGCTTTTTGGATGCAGCATATCTCACAAGAGGGAAATCCCAACCTTGTATCTGTCTGAGTCTCTATGGAAGCCCATGCTGCCCAGAACAATAACAATGAAACTGATTAAAATTTTCAATTGATGATATCTCAAAATAGTCTTGATTTGCATTTCTCTGATGATTAAGGATGATGAGCATTTTTTCATATGTCTGTAGGCTGTGCATCTGTCTTCTTCAGAGAAGTTTCTCTTCAAGTCCCCTGCCCACTCTGAGATGGGATCACTTGTTCTATTCTTGCTAATAACATATACAGAGTTCTCTGTAGATTGTGGTTATTAAACCTTTGTCAGAGACATAACCTGCAAATATCTTCTCCCATTCTGAGGGCTGTCTGCTTCCTTTACTTCCTTTACTTACTTACAGTTCTTGACTGTGCAGGTTTTTAGTTTGATCAGATCCCACTAGTGTATTTTTGATGCTGCTTCAATTCCCTGGGAGGTCCTCCTCATAAAATATTAACCCAAGCTGATTTCTTCAAGAGTTTTCCCTGTACTTTCTTCTAGTATTTTTATAGTTTCACGTCTTAAGTTTAAATCTTTAATCCAGTGAGAGTCTATCTTAGTTAATGGTGAAAGGTGTGGGTCCAGTTTTAGTCTTCTACAGTTCACCCAGTTTCAGTCTTCTACAATTCACCCAGCACCATTTGTTAAATACGGAATCTTTTCCCCACTGAATGTTTTTAAATGGCTTGTCAAAGATCAAATAACAGTAAGTAGCTGGATTAATCTTTTGGTTAGCTGGATTCATCTTTTGGTTCTCTATTCTGTTCCAGACATCTACTTCTCTGTTTTTGTGCCAGTACCATGCTGTTTTGATCACTATAAATTTATAGTATAGCCTGAGGTCCAGTAGCGTGATTCTTCCTGCTTTGTTTTTATTTCTCAGTAATGTCTTGGCTATTCAAGGTTTTTTCTGATTCCATATAAAACGAAGTATTATTTTTTCAAGATCTTTAAAGTATGACAGTGGAGCTTTAATAGAGATTGCATTAAAATTGTATATTGCTTTGGGTAGTATGACATTTTAACAATGTTGATTCTTCCCAGCCATGAGCATGGGAGAGTATTTTCAAAACCAAATCGTGAGATAAATTC
>CAUYPK010016186.1:0-10785 GCA_963574355.1 Loris lydekkerianus | reverse complement strand
AGTTTTATCTTTTGAATCATTGTGGAGGTTAGGTTCTGTCCTTTGATTTCTGTGTTCTTACTTTACTGTTGATCCATTGTGATGGTCAGTGTGTAGAACAGGTTGAAGTATTTCCTGTAGAGCTGGTCTTGTTGTGGCGAATTTCCTTAATATTTGTATATCAGGAAATTATTTGATTTCTCTGTCAATTTGAAAGCTTAGCTTAGCAGGGGTGTAGAATCTGGGCTGGAAATTGTTTTGTTTAAATAGATTAAAAGTAGATAACCATTGTCTTTTTGCGTGTAAAGTTTCATTAGAGAAGTCTGTAGTCTCCCTGATGGATTTGCTCCGGTTGGTCAACTGGCACTTTTTTTTTCTGTTCCTTGCCCTAATTTTTCTTTCACTTCTTCTTGCTCTTTAAGTTGCTGTGCCTCTGGACCAGGGTTTCAATGACTTCTTTTAATATAGGATGAGAAAGATGAGAAGGTTGAAGAGCAAGATGGGAAAAATGAAAGAAACAAAGAAAAAAGAGAAAGGAGAGGGGGTGGGTAAAAGGGAATATTTTCAAAAAGAATAGGGGCACAGAAAGAGGGAGACAGAGCAATATAGGTGTACAGTAGGGTACTTTGACCCAACCTTAGAAACCCCCAACCTCTGGGGATGCCTTGTTAGGTGGTTCCCTTGAGGTCAGCCGCTCTTTGCTAGCCTGTTCGGACACAGTACCCCACCTCCACTAAGTAGAAAGGAAAGATAAAAATGCTATAATTCAAACCAAAACAAGCAAGCAGAAAACTTTACGAGATAAAATTGGGCGGAAAACCAAATAATAGGTGTAGAAACACTAGCAAAAATTAAGTTCTAATTGTTGAAAAAGGCAACAATAGGAAATTATATTTAAACTAGAAAAAATGAAGTAAAGGTTAAAAAAAAGAAAAGAAAAATCTATAGGGAAAAGGTTGCAATTTAAAAAACAACAACAAGAGCACAAGGACCAAAAACAAAGCAGTCTATCTATCTATCTATCTATCTATCTATCTATCTATCTATCTATCTATCTTGCTGAATATCGTCTGGACAACATGTGTGCTTCTGGGGCAATCACAATGGTGATATGCCTGTATAAGATGGAGACTGGAGGCCTCTGCTGATTTCTGAAACCCTGCAGAGTGAGAGCCTAAATCTCTCCTTAGTCCTGTTAAAAGGCACTTTAATCTGCTAAACTTGGCTAAGCAGAAGCTTTCCCAGGAAAGTGCTTGTCTTTGGGATCACTCCTAAAGTGCCTATGCACTTACCCAGTGTGCCAAAACTGGTCTCAATCTATGTCCTCGAGGGCTAAGGTTATAAGGCTGTAAGGTGGCTCAGTTGCTAGATTACTCACTCCCGCCCCATTCTTGCTCTGCAACCCCGAGGGCAGAGCTTGCCAGGGCACTTCTTCCACAGTGGCTCCACGTGGTCCACAGCTGAACACTGTTAGCTCTGCCTGACTCAGTGACTCAGTCTAGGGCCCTAGACAACACTTAAAGTCCTTTGCACTTTTCCCCATGTTCTCCCAAGGTTAATTGAGTGCCAAGTCCAAAAAAAAAAAAAAAAAAACAAAGAAACTCACAGGTAAGGCCTTTGCAGTTTGCAACTCACTGCTGGTGAACTTACAGCTGCTGGTGGGATTAGACTGAACAAACACATGCAACCACTTGCCCGTTTTTCACTGCTTTTGTCCTCCTCATGGTGTCCAGAAGTCTCTCGCTGACTCCCATGCCCAGTTGCAAGGAAGCTGTTACTTGGCCACCGTGTTGCTGTTTTTTCTAATTATTATATGCCTAAGATTTGTCTGTTTCATGTAGCCCCAGTATGTTAATTTTCAGTTCAGTATAATCTTTCATCATTTATGTGCCCCTGCTCCTGTCATGGGGCACATGGATCTTCCAAGTTTTTGCTAGTTCATATGCTATTGCTGTGAACATTGTCATACTTTCCTCATTTTCTTACTGGAGCTGCTGGGTTTATAAGGTGTATGCATCTTTAAAATCATAAGATAATGCTGCATCATTTTTAAAGCATTTGTACCAATTTGTACTCCTCTCAGCAACCCTTCCTCTGTGCCATGTCCTCTTCTGCATTTGATATTGTCAGGAGTTTTAATTTTGCCAACTTTGTGGTTATAAAATGGAATGCTGTCACCTTAATTAACATCTTTGCATCTTTTTCTTATGTTTTTATTGCTTTTTTAAAAGAGATAGGGTCTTGCTATGTTGCCCAGGCTGAACTCCTGGCTTGAGGTGATCCTCCTGGTTCAGCCTCTCATGTAGCTGAGATTACAGATATGTACCACCACGCCTGACTTATTGTTTGAGAAGGGACACCAAGAAAGAGGCTTGAAGCTGAGTAGGAGGAAGACCTGGCCTGTAGAACCAGGAAGACTGGAGGGCCTATAAGATTGGGGGTATGAAGAAACTCAGATAACCAATGACCAATAGAAAAGGGTAATACTGCCTGGAGGTGCAGAGAGGCTAATGAAAGAGTTGCAATCAATTTCAAACAGAGAGAAAGAGGGTATTATACCTCTGCACACCTTTGTGTCTTGTTTCTCTCTCACTTTTTCTCGTCTATGAGTGGGACCCACTTCCAACTCTCTTTGGAAATTCTCTGAACTTTCTCCTTGTTCTTCCTGAGTAAAATCTCTCCGTGTTACCCTGAAGCTTGTGTCGGTAACTTTTGCTTTCTATCCACACTGCCTGTGCTGCTCGAGTTTTATTTTTGGTTTTCACTCACTTTTGCTTTTGATTACTGCTGTGCCTTTCTAGCTCTGCTGAGTAATCGAACCACGTCAGCTGGGTTCAGGGAACTGGGACCCCCGACCCCCACCATTGTCCATTTTTGTTTTCTCTTCTGTTCATTGGTAGTTTGTCTGATGCTTGTTTTCTTATTTGTAATTTTCCCCTTTCTTGTTGATGTCTAGAAATTCTTCATAGTTGACATATGCAGGTGTGGTGGCTCATGCCTGTAATCCTGTCACTCTGGGAGGCCGAGGTGTGAGGAGGACTTTGAGACCAGCCTTAGCAAAAGCAAAATCCCATTTCTACCCAAAATAGAAAAACTTAGCCAGGCGTGGTGGCAGGCCTGTAGTCCCAACTGCTCAGGGACACTGAGGCAGGACGATCACTTGAGCCCAGGAATTGGACGTTGCAGTCAGCTATGATGACATTGCAATAGAACAAGACTTGTCTTAGAAAAAAAAAAAAAAGAGTGCTTTGTGAGACTTACGTCCTGTCTTTTCACTTTTCCTTCTGGTATCTTTTGCTGGACTTACTTTGTTCATTTTAATATTGTTGAATTTAGCAATCTTTATAGTTAATGCTTTTTATACCATAAGAAAGAAGCCTTTGTTTCTTAAGAAGTCAAAAGGATATGCATCTGTTTTCTTCTGAAAGTTTCAATGTTTATCTTTAGATTTTTAATTAAATCAGAAATGCTTTTTGTATTTGTTGTAAGGTAGGAATCTACTTTCTTCTCTTTGGATAGCAAATTGTTCCAGCACTGTTTATTTGAATAATTTGTCCTTTCCTTAGTGATCTATCATATACCAAGTATCCATGTATATGCAGCATACATGGATGAAATTTCTATTTCATTCCATTGTTGAAGCAGCTTGATTTCTGTGTAATAAGCCTTGATATCTAGAGTGACAGTCTTCCTCAATTTGTTCTTCAATAGTTTGTCTACTCCTTTGTGTTGTTTCATGTACATTTTAGATCAAGTTATCTATTTTCTTGAAAAACTCTGATACGAAGTTTGGTTAGGATTACATTATATTTATAGATCAATTTTGGGAGAGCTGATATCTCTGAATATTGAATCTCTTAATCTACAAATATGGCATATCTCTTCGTTTATTAGGCCTTTTAAAAAGTCTTTGAATAAAGTTTTCAAGTTTTGCTCTGAAGGGCCTCATTCAACTTTTGGTGGGCTTAGTCCTACATGTCCTACCTTTTTGATACTCTAAGTAGTATATCTTTTAAAATTATATTTTGTAATTGTTTGTCCCTGGTGTTTAAAAATGTGATTTATCCTTTATTATGTATTGATTTTATTTTTAGCAACCTTCCTAAACTTTTTTGTTAATTTGAATAACTTTCTATAGAATTTTAAAATTGTTTTATCCAGTTAGATAATTCTGGTGGAAATTAGTTTTATTGTTTCCTTCCAATCTGTGTATCTTTTATCTCTTTTCCTTCTCCTTCTCTACTTCCTAGAGCCTCCTCTGCAGTGGTGAGTAGTAGGAGCTGTGTATAGGAGCGGTGTCACTTATCTTGATCCTACTTTTTAAAGGAAATATTTCTAATGTTTTACTATAAAGAAAGATATTTATTACACATCTAGCGGAGATGTCAGGACAGGGGAATTCCTTCCTATTTCCAGTTTTCTGAGTTTTTTCTTAATCATTAATGGACATTGCATTTTATCAGGCTTTTTTCCTGTATCTTTTGAGGTATCAGATTGTTCTTTTCCTTTAATCTATTAATGTAGTAAATATTAATATGAAGCATCAGGCCACCTTTGCATTCCAGGATTAAACAACCTTGTTCCTAAATTATTGTTACTTAACATAGAAATGACTTTGGTTTGCTAATTTTTATGTATTGATAATATTGCATTTATGTGAGAAAAAGATTGGCTTCTATGATTTTTCTTTGTCCTCTTATTCTTTGTTCTTTGGTGTTTGTATTACGTATATATCATTTCATAAAATGAGTTAGTGTTTTTTCTTTTTCTGTTCTCTACAAGTATATTTTATAACATTGTAATCATCTGTTCCTTAAAACTTGGTCAGAATTTATCTATAAAACTATTTGGGGTCTATTACTTTCATTGTTTAAAGGTATTTTTTAATGACTGATTCCTTAATAATCATAGAACCCTTTGGGCCTTCTTTTTTGTCTTAAATAAGCTTTTCTAAGTTGTAATTTTCTAGAAATTTATCCATTTAATCCAAGTGTTTAAGTATATTGGCATAAAGTTATTTATAGTACTCTTTTATCCTTCAAGTCCTGCTAAATCTATAATTATTTCCTTTTTCATTCCTAATACGGTTTTCTCTTTTTTTCCTCTATTAATCTTGGCAGAAGTTTGTCTGCCTTATTAGTTTAGCTGTCTCTTGTTATCTGAGGGGGATTGGTTCTGCACACGACCCCTTCCCCACCGTGGATACAAAATACATGGAGGCTTAAGTCCCTGATAAAAATGGCGTAGTATTTACACACCATCTCCTATACTTTAAATCTTCTCTAGATTACTTATAATACCTACAACAATATAAATGCTGTGTAAATAGTTGTTCTTTCTACTGTGTTGTTTAGGGAATAATGAAAAAGAAAAAAGCTTGTGCGTGTTCAGTACAGATATAATTTTTTTTAGTATTGCCAATTTGTAGGTACTTGAATTCATGGGTGCAGAACCCCTAGATCCGGGGGACTGTGTTTTTACAGACCTAATGCTAACTTTCTTTGTCCTTTGTGTTTTATTTGTTTTAGTTCATTAGTTTCTGCTTTTCTTATTACTTTCTGCTTCCTCAACATTTTTTTTTTCTTCCAGTTTCTTAAGGTGGACACTTAGCTAATTAAGCTTCAGTCTTACTTAACATGTGCATTTAAATTTTAATACTGTAAATATTAAATTACATGATGCAGTGCCTTAGGTATGTTTTATGGTTTTAATACAAAATGTTTTTAAGGTTGCTAATTTCCATTGTAATATCTTCCTTGATCAAGGAAGGACTTGTTTAAAACTGTAGTTTAAAATTCTCAAACTTCTGTAGAGGAGTTACATGTGTGTTTGTCTTTTTGTTATTGATATCTAATTAATTGGTCTGTCAGGTATTGATTCTTTGCAGCTTGTTAATATTTATTTAGTTAGTTATTATTATTATTTTTGAGACAAGGTCTCACTTGGTTGCTCTCGGTGAAGTGCCATGGCTTCACAGCTCACAACAACCTGAAACTATTGGGCTTAAGTGATTCTCTTGCGTCAGCCTCCCAAGTAGCTGGGACTACAGGCACCTGCCACATCGCCCAGCTATTTTTTTGTGGTAGCTGTCATTTGTTGTTTAGCAGTTCCAGGCTGGGTTTGAACCTGCGAGCCCTGATGTATGTGGCCGTCTTCCTAACCACTGAGCTACGGGTGCCGAGCCAGTTTGTTAATATTTATTTTATGGGTTCTTGTGTCATCAGCTTTTTTGAAATGTTCCACCCCTACGTGAGTACATTGTCTATTTTCTAGTTGTTGGGTCTGGAGTTTCATGCTAGTCAGCCAACCTTTTAATTGTATTGTTTAGATCTTTGATATGTAACTAATTTTTTTGACTTAGAAAAAAATCAAAAGATATAAGTCTTCTATTAGAATGATGGATATATCATTTCTTCTTTTATCCATTTTTGCTCTCATATTTTAAGAATATTTTATCAGTTGTGTAAAAGCCTACAGTTGTTACATCTTCTAGTGAATTATTCCTTTCTTTCATATGTGTTATCCTCTTAATTTCATATGCTTCCTGCTTTAAAATATTTTTTTCCTTTTTTTAATAAGCCCAATTACATTACTAATCATCAAATATAGGCAATTAATTTTGATATAATCTGAAATTTGTTGTGTAATTTTATCCATTACCCACTACACTAAAAGGTTTGCTATTCTAGTTATCTTTCTCACCAAATATTTTTAAAACAATAAGTAATAGAAATTAATACTTATTTTTTAATATATTTTCTTCTTATTTAATCCTATCTAGTTATCCTAGATACGTAGTTGTCAATGTGGTATAGAAACTGAGACTTAGGTTAAGCACTTTGTAAAAGATCACACCTTAGTAACATGGGGCAGGCCAGTAGATCTATTAGTTTTACGTCAGAATTTCCTTAAAGTTCTATCAGAGTTGATAAAATCAGTGTTATAAATTTGTATTTTCCTTTGACAATTTTTAAATTATTCCTTAATGTATTAGGAAATCACCCGTACTTCTGACATTATTTCTAACAAAATATCAGGTCTATATCCATTTTGTGTTATTTTTAGGGCAGTAAAATTCTAGTGTGAAAGCAGCTTTAGAACTGTTCAGTCCTGCATCATTATAACATTTAGTTTATTGCCTTAGTTTGTGAAAGTCAGCCCAAGGCTAAGATTGCTTATGTTCTATTTTCAAGGAGACATGCAGACTTGTAATAAATCTCCTGTCATTCTGTTTCAGGAGATGTGAATAAAGATGAAAGGTAAACATCACAGTGCAACTAAAATTAAATTCACTTTGGCAGGTTTAAGTTGTTTTTGAACTTTTCTTTTTTTCAGCTTTAATGCTTTTCAATTATGTCTAGACAAGAACATTGAAGAGGGAGATAGAGAGGGAGCTGACCCCACCACCATGCACAGGTGACCTTAGATTAGTCAATAAACTTTTTAAAGATTTTTCTGCTCCTTTATGTTGAATGTTTAAGTATTTTATGTTTAAATATTTTGAAATTAAAAATTAACAGCACTCTCAAAACTTTAGTCAGTCAAATTTGATAATGTATACAAACTGTAAAAAAAAAAACCTACATTTTTTTTTTTTTCTTCTTTTGAGGCAGGATCTCACTTTTTTTACCCAGGCTGGAGTGCAGTGGTGCAATCAATCACAATTCACTGGTGCCTCCAATTCCTGGCTTCAGCCTTCCTAGTAGCTGGGATTATAGGCTTGCACCATCATGCCCGCCTAATTTTTTTGTAGAGACAGGGTCTCACTTTGTTGCCTAGGCTCGTCTTCAACTCATGGGCTCAAGTAATCCTCCTGCCCTAGTCTTCCAAAATACTGTGATTATAGGCGTGAGCCACCGCACTCAGCTGGAATATTTTTAGAAAAAAATGGAAGTTAAATCTCTATTACACTTTAAAAGTTTAATGTTGAGCCCTGTAAACTCAAAGCCATCTGACTTCTGTTTCTTTGAGCCAGTGGTGGGCCTGTGATCATGATACAAGCATTTCTAAAGGTTCTTTATCTTAGGTCGTCTTATTTAGTCTGTTAGAAAACACCACTAAAAATCAAGTAAGTGAAAAGCAATATTTCCTGTGGATTTAGCCCTAATATTTTGCTTCTTTGGACCTAGACAACATTTTCATTATATTGATTATGTGCCATCTGTATTACTGCTTGTATCAAAACAGGCTAGTTGAGACATGCCGTGATCCAGTTGTTTATCCATCATAGACACAAATGGGGATTTAGTGCCATGACACAGCTCAGAGTGGGATTGGATCAGCTGGGAAATCAAAGCTGCTGACTCGAAGCCTGGGCAGCTTTGGTGTTTGGCTTTATGCCCCTGAAATATTTTCTTGTTCTGGATGACCACGTCTCAACAAGTTTTCATCATTAGACTCCTCATGTTCCCAGAGGATGTCGATGGTAGGAGTTCTTTGCTTTAAGGGGAGTTAAATCATTACTGTGGCAAGGATTTGTACCAGAGAATGTCTTAACTTTTAATATTTATGCAGCTTCTACCATAATACACAGTCATAAATGAGACGATACTTTATTACAGGGACTTGGCTTTGTAAGAATTTGGTATTAAACTTTTCACATAACATTATTTAAATTGTACTAATAAGATTGTGAAATGATAGGAAATGTCTGGAAGTTCCTGAGGTTACATGCTTACAAGTTAAGCTCATACCAAAATATTAAGAGAATTCAAGTGATACCAAGTTTGCTAAAGCATTTTGTCTTTTTTGACATTAGGTCTAAAATCTTTTCATAGTGTTGTGCTGTGTTGTTATAATACAACAGCTGTCATTACATTAATGTTCTTATTCCTAGGTAAAGGCAATAAATACTGCACCTTTTGCTTATCCCAAGGATACAGTCAACAGCTTTCTCTCTTTGGTGAGGGAGCACAGCACAGGCTGTGGGCAGGTGATGGTGTTTGGCTTATATGAAGGACTCAATAAGTTAGTTAATTGTTAATAGGGTGACAACGTAATCTATTGTCCCAGCCAAAATACTTTTAAGCAGGAAAGGGGTACTGTTACTGATCTCATACCAAGGCAACAATCCTAACCTAGGACTGTCATGCCCATCTGCATGGTGGTCACCCAACTATGACAACTATGACAACATTTAGAAAGTCAGATCTGTCGGATGCAGGGACTTGAGTTTCTCCCATTTAATACACATCACAAGTTGACTGGTTAATTATTACCTTATTGCATATTCATAGTAATTTTGTTGTGCAGGGATTCTTATCCTCATTTTATGAAAGAAAACAGAACAACACCTTGAGACTTCTTGAAGTCAAAAAGTAAGGGAGTAGCAATAAAAACAAGACACCTAACCTCAGATGCAGTTCTCTGTCTTCATGTAGTGTGATAGTTTTTCAGCTTGTAAAATAAGAAACATTTAATTTTGCTCATGTTGTTTTTCAAGTCACTGTGATGATTATGTTTTTCAGGGCATCTTAGACTTTTAATATGGGGGTCTGGTTAAGATGCAGATTCTAATCTAGTGAATGTGAGGTACAAGATTTTGTATTTCTAGAGGCTCCCAGCCAATGTGGTGCTCCTGGTCTCTGCTTGCTTTGGGCTTCGTGTAGTTGGGTAATTAGCATTCCTAAAATTCTTTAGACACAAAAATTGTAATTTTGAGCAAGAAACCAGATTTTACTTTCTTGACATGAGGTTAATTTTTTAGTCTTTCATATTCCCTTTTTTGGCCATATTGTATTCTTTTAAAAAAAATACTGAGCAAGCACTGGGAGTGAGTTCTGGCATAGATGTGTGCTCTGGGTACACAAAGAGGACTGTGTCTTTGTTATAATCATCTAGAACTAAATCTCAAGTTCTCAGAAGAAAATATAGGCATGTTTGTTTTTAAATAAAGAACAATACGGAACAATAATAAAGATATAAAGAACAATACAGAAAAATTCAGTTTGAATTATTAGATAAGCACATTAGGTCACTATAGTTAATTTTGGACATAGCATTTCCATTATTCTTATTTGTCTCTGGCAAAAACCAAACATATCCATAATGTTTTTAATATTTTGTAGTGGGAATAGAACTCTGAATTGGAATTACTACTATTATAATAATACATAAAGGGACCATTAGTTATTAGGGTAACTGCCTTTCAGATACTGTAAATAATCTTTGTCTTGGGTGGCACCTGTGGCTCAGTGAGTATGGCAACGGCCCCATATATCTAGTGTGGTGGGTTCAAACTCAGCCCCTGCCAAACTGCAACAAAAAAATAGCTGGGCATTGTGGCAGGCGCCTGTAGTCCCAGCTACTTGGGAGGCTGAGGCAAAAGAATCACCTAAACCCAGGAGTTGGAGGTTGCTGTGAGCTGTGATGCCATGGCACTCTACTGAGGATGATAAAGTGAGACTCTGTCTCTTTAAAAAAAAAAAAAAATCCCTGTCTTCTAAAGTCTCTCTGGTGGCACCTGGCATCTTTTCCCTCACATTTTTAATTCTGCTGTATGTTTGGCCCTCTGTTTTCCAGATTCCACATCTATAGATTCACACAAACAAGAATTGAAAATATTTGAAAAAATATAATATAATAATAATAATAATAATAATAGAAAAATTAAAAAAAAAAAAAACAAGTAAAAACCCAACACAGCATAACAACTATTTATTTATCTTTTATTTATTTATTTTTTTTATTAAATCATAGCTGTGTACATTGATATGATCATGGGGCATCATATACTAGCTTCATAAACCATTTGACACATTTTCATCCCAATATTCAACATAGCCTTCCTGGCATTTTCCCAGTCAC
>CAUYPK010016184.1:0-11664 GCA_963574355.1 Loris lydekkerianus | reverse complement strand
TGCGTTGTGGTTGGGTGCATAAATATTAATAATTGAGATCTCATCATATTGAGTATTACCTTTAACAAATATGAAGTGTCCATCTTTATCCTTAATTATTTTGGTTGGTTTAAAGCCTATTGCGTCTGCAAACAGGATTACAATGCCTGCTTTTTTTTGCTTTCCATTTGCCTGGAATATAGATGACCATCCCTTCACCTTGAGTCTATAATTGTCTTTTAAAGTAAGATGCGATTCTTGGATGCAGCAGATATCTGGCTTGAGTTTTTGTATCCAGTCAGCCAACCTGTGCCTCTTTAGAGGACAATTTAAACCATTCACATTAATTGAGAATATTGATAAGCCTTTCGAGAGCCCTGTGGACATTTTTAATCCTTTTGCGACTGTGGAAGTTGGAATTTGATCAAAAGTTTTTTTGGGTGGGTTTACTTTTGTGGTGGAGAATTATGCTGGTCTTTATGGAGGATAGGTCTAAGAATGTCCTGGAGAGCTGGTTTAGTTGTGGCAAATTTCTGCAACATGTGAAGGTCATTGAAGTATTTAATTTCCCCGTCATAAATGAAGCTCAGTTTAGCTGGATACAGGATCCTGGGTTGAAAGTTATTTTGTTTTAGGAGATTAAAAGTCAATGATCATCCTCTTCTAGCTTGAAAGGTTTCAGCAGAGAGATCTGCAGTTATTCTAATGTTCTTCCCCTTGTAGGTAATGGTTTTCTTTTGTCTGGCAGCTTTCAGAATTTTGTCCTTCATATTGTTTTTCCATTCTTGTGATACTTTACTAAGAAGAATGTATTTCAAATACATCTTTTACAATGTAAAAATGTACAGTGTCCATTTTTTTAAACGACTGAATAATATTCCATAGTATACATATACCATGGTTTGTTGATCCATTATGAGTTGACGTGATGGTCTTGTAGGTTGCTTCCACAACTTGGCAATTGTGAATTGAGCTGCAATAAACATTCTAGTACAAATGTCTTTGTGGTAAAATGATTTTTGTTCTTCTGGGTAGATACCTAGTAATGGGATTGTAGGGTCAAATGGAAGGTCTACTTTTAGATCTTTGAGGATTCTCCATACTTCTCTCCAAAAAGGCTGTATTAGTGTGCAATTTCACCAGCAGTGTAGAAGACAAAGATATGTATTTTGAAATGCTTTGCCACAGAGACAGCATAGATATAAGTTAGTGGCTATGGTAACATGTGGGAACATGGGCAGATTTGTAAAGATAAAGAAATTAGAATGTGGCTGTAGCCAGTTGAGATGAGTCAATAGATTGGGAATAATGGATGATGCAAGAGAGAGAGTGGCCACTGCTGGAATACTTTTGAGTAGATAGGAGGGGGTGGGTCTAGTGCAAAGTGAAAGAGCACATGCAGTTTACCCCTAGCAAGTGAAGGGAAGGCAGAATCCATGTGCAGAGGCACTGGGTAAGATGGAAGACAGTGTGCTGGGAGCTTGTGACTGATCTAGTCATGTTTTCCAGGTTTTCAGTGACATAGAAAGTCAAGTCATCAGCTGAGAGTAACAGGAAATGTTTGAGATGAGAGAAGTGTGAAATAATTATCTATGAAAGGAGAGAGTGCATCGATTAAGGAATGGCATAACCAAGGTGCTATCTGCAGTAGGCAGCCCTGAATTTAAAGAGATTACCAAATGAAATTACAGCATAGAGCATAACTTGCATCACATGGAACAAAGCAATGACATAAAAGTATCTGAGACATAAAAATTCCTGGGATAAGGCATTAGCAATAGAAATGGATCTTTAAACATGATCCATTTTAAGGTATACTGTGTCAAATGTATGTAAGCTTATTTTCAAGCTCTATTAAAATGATGTATACAAAAATCTCAGCTTTGGAACATGGCCTGAAGTTGGTCACAGTTACTGACCTAGAGATCTGACATAAGTAGCAGAAAGTTACCATAGTGGGTAAATATTAATAGGTGGCAGATGGAGGAACTAGTTAAAAAAGGTGAGAAGAGGCTGAATCAATTGGGCTGGCTAATCCTGAGATAATAGTCATGGAAGCCAGGACTGGACACAGAGTGACAATAGTGATGCCTGTGGCAAGGGTGGTCATTGATGGACAGACCATGGAAACATATGCTCAGTGTCTCTCCAATCAACGATTGCAGTGCTCATGATGTAGAACATGCTGGCACAGGCAGTAAATGGCCAGAGTGAAGGAGATTTTTCAAGAGGATGGAGGATGTGTTATTTAGAGAGAATAGGAAATGAAAAGTGAAATATGCTCTAGCAGAAAAAAGCGATTGTGTTTGGCTTGGAGCCATTCACCATTCAATGCAATTTCAATTCTCCAAGTTCAGTTCTATTTTCCATTTGGTAGATTAAAATATGATACTTATTCCACAAAGTTTTATGATTGCCTTTTCTTTAATTGGCAAAAGTATTCCAAAGTGATGTACAGGCCATTAAATCACTTGACCTTAAATATGGCTCAGTTAAATGCAAGCTGCCTTCCAGTTTACTGTCCGATTTACTGCACACAGCTATGGCCGTGCAAGGGTCTGCTCTATTGCACTGCATATCTGTAATCTACTCCACATCATTTTGGGAACAAGATTGGATATAATAATCAAAGCATCATTTTACAATAGGTTCTAAGCAGACAAGCTCTATGGTGGCTCCTATGATTCCTTCCTCCCATTGTTCATGTCTTTGTTCAATTTCCTCCTTTTAAGTGGGTAGGAGCTGAACTTGCTTTTAACCATTACAGCAAAGGTGAAGGGTGTCACTCTGTTATTATTAGTTATGTATGATATGTTAGTTAAGTCTCCATCTTGCTAGTAGGCTTATACTTGAGATGTTCTCCCTTGCAGGTTTTGAAGAAGGAAGCTGCCGTGCTGTGAAATGGCCTACAGAGAGAGCCAAGTGGCACAGAACTGTGGGCAGCCTCCACGTGATGACAGTGACCCTTAGCAGATAGCCAGGAATAGCTCAGGGACCCCAGTCTTACAAATTCTAGGAGCTGAATGGATTAGGAAGTGGATCCATCCCCAGTCAAGCCTTCAGATGAGAACAGTCCTGACCAACACCTTGATTGTATCCTTGAAGAAGACCCAGCTAAGCTATGCCTGGACTTCTCATCCACAGAAACTCTGAGATAGTAGACGTGTGTTTCTTTGACCTGTGAGATTTGTAGTGAATTTGTTACAGTAATGGTCTGCGTTCTTTTTTTACTTTCTTGTGGGCATGTGAATGTTCTGAGAGAGACAGATATTTGTTTGACAGTCTCTGTTTTTCTGTCAGTTGTCTGTGTACTCTTTGGTGAGCCAGGTGATAGGGACCAGGACACAGACTAGCATGAAGGCAAATGAAGAGCAAGACTGGGAACATGTGAGATGAACATAGCCACCTCCCTATGAGGGAGATGTAGAAGCACCACCCGATCCCTCCCCATTTCCACCAAGTTGTCACTGGTGGTCACCTCCATTGATCAGACTGTAGATTTGTCTCCATATGGGCATGAGAATTTGGCTTATTTTCCAGGTGCCAGAGATGTAGCCTGACATTTGTGTTGGTTGTGAGGGGATTGATGTAGGAGAAAATGGATAGATGTATAGATGCATAAATTGGGAGAAACAGTTGCCTCTAGTAGTAAAAGTAAAAGCCTTAAAATCACCTGCCTAGGGGTGCTTCACTGCTTTGTATCTGTGCACAAAGGCTGTCATGTTGTGGCCACTATTAGGCAACCCACGTCTTCACTCCCACTTTTAACCTCACCCAAGTTTCTCATTTGCAAGCAGATCTCATGATTGTAAAATAATAATAAAAATCCCCCCAAATCTCAAGACACTCTGTGGGAATGTAATAAAAAACTACTACCAAGTATGTTACTCATAAATAAAATTCAGTGATTTTTCTTTCTATGCAGATAAACTGTGTTAGAGGACATGGGAAATAGAAAACTCTAAAAAATAGAACCAATGGCATTAATTCTCTTAAACAATCAAAATTAGATTGGCTGTTTTCCTGATTTATGTCACTCTTTATTGCTAACTGGCCTGTCTACTCTAGCTTGAATCTGCAAGAGTCGTAAAATAAAACTCAAGTGCATTTTCAGACTATGGCACTCCTGGGGCATCAACATTAACTGTTCACAGAAGAAAATAGAATAATCAACCTTCACTGCTCAAATACTTTTTATCTCTACTGTACATACATTTCAATAGAGTGATTATCCTAATCTCAAGTGTTGAGAGCAAATTAGTTCATTTTAAAATTCATTATTGACAAAGGATTTAGTTTAATACTGAGTTGCTAAATGAACCTCTACACCTTGTAAGATTAAATCCAGCCTGAGTGTATCCAGGGCGTGAGTAGTAGGAGATGGTGGAGAAGCACAGAATGTTACAAACTTTGTAGTCGTCATAGTCTCACAAGTAATAAGGAGACTATTTCCCCTGTGGCTAATAATGAACTACTGTTCAAGCCAAAGTTTCTATGAAAAAATAGAAAATTAGAATCAATCTCTAACTTTGTCTTGTAATTATTTCTACAGAATAACAGAACGTTGACTTCTAAACATTGACTCTTCTCAACTCTGGACAAAATTTTGGCAAAGTCCAAAAATCTATGGTCTGCATCAAGCACCTATGCTCATCCTCTAACTTGATGTTGAAATGGCCTGAAATATTCTGCAACCTTGAACAGCGTCTTGTTTGCTTACTTCTCAAACATATAGAGTTTGTCTAGTTTTCAGTAAGTGTAAAAACGTGCAAGAGTGAATGTCCCCTAGTGGCTTCTGGAGGATGTGGTTTGGGGAAAGGAAAGGTAATGCACCTGCCATTTTAATTGTTGTTTTCTTTCTTATATGTGTTACTCTGTAGCTTTATAAAATATAGATTATTTAAATATTGGTAAAGAATTAGGTAAATATTAAATGTAATAGTAATGAGATAGAATACATGTATTCTATCCTCCATCCACTCTTATCAAGGTGGCACCGCAGAAGAAGGTGTTTGCTGTTGGCAAATTAACACAGCCTCTTTGGGAAGAAGTATGGAGAATCCTCAAAGAACTCAAATTAGACCTTCTATTTGATCTCACAATCCCATTACTAGGCATCTGCCCAGAACAAAAAAAATAATTATTATTTACCATAAAGACATTTTCTCTAGAATGTTAATCACAGCTCAATTCACAATTGCCAAGACTCTGCTCCAGCCACAGCAGCCTCTTTTCTATTCTGTGAATCTTCTGGCACTTTCCTACTTCCAGGCCCTTGTATTTGCTTTTCTTCTGACTGGAATGTTCTTCCTCAAATATCCACAGATATTCAGTTGCTTCATGTCTCTGTCCAAATGTCACCCTACTTTGAGCCTATCAACCCATGAATGGATTAATAAACTGTGGTATATGTATACCTTGGGATACTATTCAGCCATAAAAAATGGAGACTTTGCATCTTTTGTATTTACCTAGATGGAGCTGAAAACATATTCTTAGTAAAGTATCACAAGAATGGAAAAGCAAGTATCCAGTGTACTCAATACTAATATGAAGCCATCAGATGATCTAATACATACCTACATTAAGAGAAAAACTCAATTCAAGTTGGGGGAAAGAAAAGGGGGTAAAGAGGAGAAGGGGGATTGGTGTGCTCTCACTGAATGGGCGCAATGTAAGGGTGTATGGCACACTTTCTGGATGTGGGACACAAGGACAAGAGGGACTTTACCTAATAAATGCAAACATTATAACCTAGTTGTTTGTATCCTCACATTATTCTGAAATTTTTATAAAAAGGTGTTCGCTTAAGTTGGAAGAGAGCCAAAGATTGCAAACATAAAAATGAAAAAGAATTACTTGTAGCCTTTATCAACGAGAAGGTTGTCTTCATCTTTCAGTCTCCATTTCCGCGCCCTGCAAACATACCCAGGGCAGCTAAAGGAGCGGAATTCTTTCTCCCCTAGTCTTATCCCCCATCCTTCATGGCCTGGCGCTATGGAAAAAAATATAAAAAAACTGGACAAAACCACCAACTGTCAACAGAGTTAAACGCCAAGTAGAAACAGAAACAGGACAGGCGAAGGGAAAAGTATGTGAAGTTTAACAAAATGGAAGCTTGATCCTGTGCATGCATGCACACTGGCACACGCACACACAAATAGACACACACGTGCACTCACACAGACATGGACACACGCACGCAGGCACATGCACGCCTGTACACAGGCATGCAGGTACACGTATGCACACAGGCACACGCACGCATGTACACAGGCACACGCACGCGCACACAGGCATGCACGCACATCCTCATCTCTATGACCTCATCTCATCCGGCTCCACCCCTGGCTCCCTCTGCTCCAGCCACAGCAGCCTCTTTCCTGTTCTGTGAATCTTCCGTCACTTTCCTGCCTCTGGGCCCTGGAATTTGCTTTTCTTCTGACTGGAATGTTCTTCCTCAAATATCCACAAATATTCAGTTGCTTTATGTCTCTGTCCAAATGTCACCCTACTTTTGAGACATTCCCTGACTTCCTCATAGTACATCAACACCACACACACATTCACACAGTACATAAATATATGCAAATGCATAATTTATATGAACATGTGCATTTGTTACATATGAACCTAATATGAATGTATGCGTATGGACACAAATATTAGTAATCATTTATTATTCAGACTGTCAGCCCCATACAGGTGGGCCCTTTCTTTTGTATACTGCTCAAGTCCCATCAATTGAAAAAGTATGTAGCCCATGGTATGTGAAAAAGCGTGAGATCCATTCTGAGGAATGGGGGAGGCAGGGAGACTGAGCCTGCAGAGGACAGACCCTGCTTGTCCATCAGGTGGATTAGAGACAACGCAATGAGAAAAGAAAAGAAATATTTTGCATCATTCTCCAAATTCTCTGTATATATAGGGGGTGCAAAAATGTGTGTACATAATTAAGAAAGGAAAAACACTATGAAAATTGAAATACTCAAGTCATGTTTGACTTCTGCAATTTTAAGAGGTGCTCAAAAGTGACTTGTATTTGTTTTTTGTTATCAGTATATGTTGAGTATCACAATTTTTACACAGTTATTTCCTTTCTTAAAATTTGTATACATTTCGTGGCACCCTCTGTCTGTTTTCTCATTCAATTAAAGTGTTGGGTTTTTTTTTCTGTGTCTAGTAATGAATGGTAATTATATACTCTTTCAAAATTTAAGGACATAGCTGAAATTATAAGATCACTTTTTACCAAGACAAATCCATGTATCATTTGGAAAATATTCTAGGTCAACAGAGATATAATTTTATTGAAAATTTTCACATAAATCTCATACATGGCTCTTTTTTTATTATAGAAAACAATGTGCCCCTAAAGCAGGACTTCTATTTTCATGACAGTTTAGTGTTATGGCTTATCATTTTAGAATCAGAAATTATATCATGCCCTTAGTCGCTAATCATCAAGAAGAGAAAAGGTCAGTTGCCCTTGACTTAGGAGGTCACTAACTAGCAGGAGAATCTGACTTCTAAAGCCTGATTCTCTTCTCCCTTTCAGTGCATAAACAGAACAGGAAGAGAGAGGCCAGGCCACAAAATCATGAGGTAGACACCCACCCTCATTTTCTAAACTCTGAAATAACAAAATGTAGAACATAACTGGCCAAGATTGCTAAATAGATTAGTTAACATTTGCAAGGAATGTTCATGATGAAAGCCACCACAGAGGAGCTAAATCTTACTATTAACGGAGCTGGAATGGTTTGCTAATTTTTCCATGCTCTGGTGGAGACTCTTTCGAGCAAATTATACACACACACACACACACACACACACACACACACTCTGACTTACTGACTTTCCAAGGAGGAAATTTTCATTCACGCATCGCATTATCCAAGACATTCTGAGACAGGCCAAGGCTTGCCTATATGTGTGGTCTCCTGCCATGGTGAAGGTCCATATTTACACCTTACTGAGACAACAGCTTGGGGGGACATGCCATCTTCTTAATTAGCTGGAAGGAGTCAAGGAAAATTCTTCCTGGCAGACCAGTCCAGGCTCCACTACCTGTGCCCCTGCAGATCAGTTACAACAGAGCTGGCATACCAAACCATGAACTAAGGACAGAGTCTAATAATTCATATTCATCCCCGACATTTCATGTTGCTATTGAGTTTGGTTTTCTGATAGGTAACACCACATAGTTCAGATAAGAAACAAAAGATTGCGACTAAAATCTAGTTGAACAGCAGGTACCAGTAGCGTTGGTTTGGAGCTCCCTTCCCAACCCCTTCCCCTATCACCTCCCTAGTCCTCCACCCCTCCAAGCCTGGCATGGAAAATCATCAATCGAAAGTCAGGCTGGGGGGCGGGTGGGTCAATTCATTCCCTATTCTGAAGTCACAAGGATAACAGGCTGACATAAGGGAAGCACATTTGAGCAGTGCTGTTCTGTGCTTTCTTCTACAAATGTTATTTGTGAAATGTTACAGTACCGTCAGTGCAGGGTACACTGAAGGCTTGGCTGTTGCCTCTTCCTGTTTGGCCTTGGGTCTGGGTTGTCCTCGCAAACTGCCATCATGAGGCTAGCTTTTGTGCTGCGTCCAGGGTGATGTTATATGCCAACCAAACTGGTGAAGATTCTTGTGGTGATCAAATTTTGAAGCAAGATGGCACAGTTTTGCCACCCATTCTACCTTCACCCTGGCTCATCAAAAAGGACTTTAATAAGTTACAATATCCCTGTTGAGATAATGAATGGATCTGGTGCAGTGATCATCAATGGCTAATAAAAATACAAAGTCCAACGCTTGTTGGGGATGGATCAGGTAACAACACCAGAGCTGACTTATCAGCGTAAGCACAACATAAAGAGAAAACCAAATTTTCTTCTCACGGAGGCGTGCAAAACTATCCATGAAGTATTTGTGTAAAAAAAGCAAACACAACCTGACTGAGCCTCCAGGCCTAGCTACCTGGGGAATGCAAAGATGAGAAGAAAAGTCCAAGTCAAAGGATTACCTGGAGATACAACCAGCAAAATTTAGGATGTGGGAAACTACAGAAAAACTGAACCAGTTTCATACACAGATGCATTGCCAGGAAAAATAAAAAGAGGTAGGAGAACAAAAATTAATTTAAAATGACTAGAGAAACTTCTCAGACAAAGTGAATGTGTAGATTTTGTTTACATCCTGTTACGAACAAACCAACTATTAAAAACATTGATGAAATAGTAATCAGAACGACTTAAACATTAATTAGACATACGATGTTAAGGAATCATTGTTTCTATTTTAGAATGTAGTCAATGTGTTGAGGTTGTACTTTTAAAAAACAGTTCTGGTCTTTTAGAAATATATACTCAAATGCGTACTTATAAAATGATGGAATGTCAAGGATTTTCCTCAAAATGTCCAATGCAGAGGAGGTAGGGTATGGGGAATAGAGATGAAAAAAGGTTGGTCGGATGGTGGTGATTGTTGACACCAGACAGTGGGTCCTGAGGTTCCTTGTACTGTTCCTTCTACCTCTGTACAGACGGGATATTTTTTATAATGAATAATTTTTTAAAGAAATTAGGAGAAAGGAAAAATAGAATTTTAAAAGAAAGATTTTCTTATTCTGTATCTATGGGATATTGGCAGGCTGTGTGTAAACTTTATCATTTTAATTTTAAACTCCCTTTTGGGTTGTCCTCTTTTGGGGGAGGATGTTCTATATTTGCATTGTCTTATTGAAAAAGGTAAATATAAAGCATAGTATTTTTAAAAAAATTATAATTTCTGTGGAATTATTTAGATGGTATTTTCAGTGAACTCTATGCCTTGTTCTTCTTACACACCTGCTTCTGAAACCCTAAAAGAAAAAGAAATAAAATAAAGATGAAAGAAATTATAATAACAGAAAAGGAACCTTCTTAATACTCTAGAGTTAAGATTATTTTCCCCAAATGATATCCCCCCCTTTTAAATTATACGCATCTTGAACAGAAACTAATAGACACTCCTAGCCTTCCAGTTCATTTGAATTCAAATCGATATCACTAATTAACTGTTTAAATACTGCTGGAAAAGCTGGCATAGCATTGCTTTTTTTTTTTTTTTTTTTCAATTTAAGCGGAAAAGAAGCCATTTGGAATCAGTCCAACAACTAATTATGTGGGAGGGGGAGTGCTGGTAAAGCCAACTGTAATTAGTAGCTAAAAACTAAAATGTTTCTTTTTAACTCATTGAATCATGTATTACTTTTCAAACAATTCTCTTTAATTTTGCAAAAATTTCAGAAACTCAGTAATCTGTTGAAAATCACTGCCCTGCCAGATTTCTTTTTAAAAATGCAATAGCAAAAACAAAATGAATAATTTATGATTTTCTACTACGGATTCAACCAACAGAAGAAATGTCTTGCTCACCAAATAGAAAGGGTAGCACTGAAGACCAGAAATCCAAATGAAAGAATTCAGTCATGTGTTTTCATTGTTAGGTGTAGCAAGAAGAAGGAGGCTTCCTAACAGGGAAAGGAAAGGGAGGACAAGATTGTGGGGAAAGTGGCACCCATCTCCTGGCACTTAATGAAACTGGGTAGCTCTTTGAATTCTAACCCTCATTTTTATGAAGAAAATTAAAAATAATTCAGAATTCTGTACATGCAAGGTACTTATCGCTGCACTTTTCATGTAAGAAATAGCAGGATATTAAAACATTTGCTTAGAAAGGCCTATTATGTGAAAAACTAATGCTTGAAACAGCAATATAGCAGAACTTGCTGGTTTTATATGAGAATATTTCTGCTCAGAGACAAAGGATCTTTTGGCTTCTTTCAAGACAAAGCCCTTTTCTTCTATATAGTCATGGTAGGGTGGGTCTACTTTATAACTTGCATTCTTGTTGGGGGAGGGCATGATATTTGAATAAAGGTTTGTGCCACCTCTACCTAATTGCACTGTTCTCTTCCACTTGCTAGTATATCACAAGTCATGTTGTCTCTAGTGACAGTTACTTTCTTGTTCAATCTTTCTTTTAGGAGAAAGTACCAGCTATACTAATAGCAAATTAAGTATGTGGACATTGGTCTTCTGATAATCTCAACAAAAGTCCTAGAGTTAAAGTAGAAAAATTAACTCAATAACTTTGGTGACATCATAAACATTATCTGACCTTCTTCTTTCTCAGGAGAGTCAACAAGCCAAGCAAAAGTGATGAGTGACATTATTGAAGTTAATGCACACAGGAAACATGTGCCCAGGGTGGCTATAAAATTTGCCATGTGACATAAAAATCAGGGTATCTGTTTGTTGAATGCAGAAAAAAGTAGTGTATTTAAAAGTTTTTTCTGGAGGTGCCCATAGCTCAGTGGGTAGGGCGGATGCCACATACACCGAGGCTGGTGGATTCGAACCCGGCCCAGGCCAGCTAAGCAACAATGACAACTGCAACAAAAAGAAATTCTAGAAAATCCCCTGTGGACGGGCCTACATTGTTTTTCACCCTACCTTCTTCCCCTGCTACCCTTATTTACCCTTCACCTTTGGGCCCTCTATCCCAAAAAAAAAAGGTTAGAGGCAGTTAAATCAGGTCGAGGTCCAATATCACTGGCTCATTAACCAAGAATCTAACTATTATTCTTCACTGCCCTCCATAGCACCAATGACGGGTAAGATTCCCAAAGCGGGGACAACCT
>CAUYPK010016182.1:0-16625 GCA_963574355.1 Loris lydekkerianus | reverse complement strand
GTGTTTAATATATTATTGTTAAAATTATATGCTTTTGTGTGAGTGTTTGTCTGTTTTGGCAGGTCACTGCGTGGTGTGGCTCTCTGACTCTCACAGTTTAAAATTTTGGCTCTTTGTGTCGAACTTGTTTGCCACCCTTGGGCAAGAGAATCACTTAAGCCCCAGAGTTTGAGGTTGCTGTGAGCTGTGATGTTACAGCACTCTACTGAGGGTGACATAGTTAGACTGTCTCAAAAAAAAAAAAAAAATAGCTGGGCATTGTGGTGGGCACCTATAGTTCCAGCTACGCAGGAGGCTGGGGCAAGAGAATCACTTAAGCCCAGGAGTTTGAGGTTGCAGTGACGATGTCAGCGCACTCTAGCCAGGCAACAGAGCAAGACTCTCAAAAAAAGAAAAAGAAAAAAAGAAATTGTTGCGGCCATCCCAACCTTCAGCAACCACCTCCTGATCAGTCAGCAGCCATCAGCTCTGAGGCAAGAGCCTCCACCAGCAAAAAGATTACAACTCATTGAAGGCTCAGATTATTGTTAGCATTTTTTAGCAAAATACTTTAGTATTTTTAAATTAGGGTATATAAATTCTTTAGATATAATGCTATTACACACTTAATAGACTACTATACAGTGTAAACTTAACTTTTATATGACTGGGAAACCAAAACATTTGACATTTGCTTTATTGCAGTGGTCCGGAACCAGACCTATGCTATGTCTGAGGTATCTTTAATTCCAAGATGATTCTCAGGCTGAAAAAGGGAAATATACATTGATCTCTGGACCAGATCCTCTACTCCCTACAATTTTTATCAATTCTACATTAATATAGGTCGTTATGTTAGTCACCATTAAATTTCATGCTGTCATAAACTTACCCTAGAATCCCATGCCAGTTACAATAGGCAGAATAATACTTCAGTGAATAACTCTGACACCTCAGTGCCTTAAAACAACTTGCGTTCATTTCTTACCAGACTACTCTGGGTCTGCAGAGGGGCTGCTCATGGTAGTCACTCAAGAACATAGGTTAATATGTAGCCACTGTCTCAAACACTGCCGATCACCAGGCCAGAGGAAAAAGGCAATCTAGAATGCATTCACTCCTAATCCTTCCAAACACCTCTACTCACACCTTTTTTGGCCACAGCAACGCCACATAACCTCATCTACTTCAAGTAAGCAGAGAAGTACAATCCCACCATGGATAAGGAGAGAAAACTAGAACATTTCTGAAAAGGACTAATGACATTATACATACAGTGCGTGCTCTCTCTTTCTCTCTCTCATTTCTTTTAGATACAATCTCACTTTGTCATCCTCCGTAGAGTGCTGTGGTGTCACAGCTTACAGCAACCTCCAACTCTTGGACGTAAGTGATTCTCTTGCTTCAGCCTCCCAAGTAGCTGGGACTACAGGTACCTGCCACAACGCTTGGCTATTTTTAAGAGACGGGGTCTCACTCTGGCTCAGGCTGGTCTCAAACATGTGAGCTCAGGCAATCTATCCTCCTTAAGCCTTCCAGAGTGCTAGGATTACAGGCGTGAACCACTGTGCCCAACCTTAGTTTCCTTTTTTTGAGACAGTGTCCCACTCTGTCACCCAGGCTGGAACGCAGTGGCAAAATCATAGCTCATCACAACTGCAAGCTCCTGGGCTCAAGCAATCCTCCCACCTTAGCTAGGCCTAGACATGTGCCACTATACCTAAGTATCTAGGACTACCCCCAAGTATCTAGGACTACAGGCATGTGCCACTATGCCTAGCTAATTTTTAATTTTTTTTTTGGTAGAGCTGGAGGTCTCACTATATTCCCCAGGCTGGTCTCGAACTCCTGACCTTAAGTGATCCTCCTGTCTTGGCCTCCCAAAGTGCTGGTATTACAGTCATAAGCCACTGTCTCTATATTTTAGGTCTTATTGACACAAACTCATCTGGAATCCAATTGTGCTGATCGATGAATAAAGTACAAAGCAGCAAGAAATTTTAGTTTCTTGTTGAATTCTATTACGATGTGAGCGATTAAATCATACATGTATCTGAAATTGTTTTGACATTCTTAGTTGCTTAACTCAGAAAATTATTTATGGTTCGAAGTAGAATCAGGTCAAAAACAGTGCAGTGAACTACTAAGAGCATCCCTCATGAGAGTTTCTTAACTAGGAATGTGTTTTAGAATTCCTAGGGGTGCTTTTTAAAATTGCTGACTCCACCCAGAATCAAAATTTCCCAGAGTGCCAGATGTGCAGAATCAAAATTTCCCAGAGTGCCAGATGTGCATATCTTCAAAATGCATGCTTCTCTTTATCCATCCTTCCGTTAAGAACCACTGTCTCATCATATGTATTACATAATACAAGAAACATAAAGGCAGATTCCATGTCTGTTTTTGCCACATTACTTTACCAATGCCTAGCACATGTAATTGCTCAATAAAAATACGATTGGTCAATATTTATTCATAAAACATTGATATCAAATAATGCACATAATATCCCCAAGGATTCTATTACCTGACCTTGTTAAGTCTCTTTAGGAACTAATACAACACTTCTATGACCATCCACTGTATCATCCTCTCAAAAACTGAAATGAGGCTAGGCAGGTTGTTCATGCCTATTGTCCTAGCTACTGGAAAGCTTGGGATGGGAGGATTGTCTGAGCCAAGAAATGAGTCCAAGATTATGGTGACCTGTGATTGTGCTGCTGCACTTCCACCTGGGCAACTGAGCAAGACCTCATCTCTCAAAAAAAACCAAAAAACAAACCTGAAATGGAAGTAATTTGGCATATCTTGTTTTTAGCGTACATAATGTATCTATGATGATCACAACTTCCTTTTCACAAAATGTCTCTTTGATTATTCTGAAATTTCATAAGGTATTGATATAAAACTCACCAGTATACAGAATCTTTTATCATCTTTTTGCCTATTCAAAAATAAAAGGATTTGCTCATCAGTAGTCTTCTGGCCCCTCTTCTTTTCCTTGGGATTCCTCAAAGCTGTATCGCATCAGAACGATCCTCAGGCTTAAAACAAGGCACTTTGACTGAGAAACCTGGAAAGAAATAACAGTTTCTACAACATTTGAGTCATGTCAATTTTTGTTCTTAACAATGCATGAAATATTAATTTAAATCCTGTTTGCCATTCAAAGCAGATGGAAATATAATCTAAGAATAAAGGCCATTCAATATGATTAATCTCAAAGGAACATAATATCATTGTTTGCTCCAGAAAAATATTATGAATATTTTTACTGCCTGTTTTCCATAAGCCAGGCAGATTCCAAATATGCATTCACACAAAAAGGGAAAAGACATTGGTAACAAAGAAACATACAATACAACTCTTATCTAAGAACAGCTAATAATAAAAAAATTGACCATAAGTATTGGCAAGGATGTGGAGAAATTGGAAATTAGATACATTTCTAGTAGGAATGTCAAAGGGTACAGCCACTTGGGAAAACATTTTGGCAGTAAAGTTAAATAGAGAGTTACCATATGAGGTTTACCATATGAGGTAGCCCTTCCACTCCTAAATACATACCCAAGAGAATTAAAAACATAGTTCATGCAAAAATGTGTCCATGAAATGTTCATAGCAGCATTATTCATCGCAGCCAAAGGTGGAAACAACCCCAACTATCCATCAACTGATGAATGGATAAACAAAAGGCAGTTTATTTACCCAACGAAATATTATTCAGCCATAAGAAGGAATGAAGTACTGACACATGCTGCAACATGGGTGAAACTTGAAAACATTATACCAATTGAATGGCAATATTTATGCATATTACTGATACTATTGGTATCAGTCTGAATTACTAGCAGAGAGATGCTCTCCAAAAATATTGTATCTAACTGGGAATAAGCAGAAGCATTTTGATGTGGAACATGGGTGCCATAGTAAACTGTGGACATATATGAGGAGGTTGAGGCAAGGGGAACTTCTCAACGGCAAAAGAAATGTACATAATTTGTTTTGAAACAAAAGAACACTAGTTATAGGGGCTTATCACACAAGTGGAGAGTGTGTTAGGCAGGTATTCTTGTGCATTGTGCTAGCTGTCCTTGTGACTTATTTAGCAAGATGCAGTTTAAAAAGTCTTTGTGAAGAGTCTTCTTACAGGCATATGTGCACAGGAGCCCTTCAGAAAGTCGTTGTAATAATTCCTATCATAGGCATGTGTACACGAGACTGCTCCCTTTCTAACCTGACTCTGTTTTGTTTGGGTTTGACACAAATGACTCCATCTTAATCTTGACAACTATCACATTGGTATATAGTATAATGAAAAAACTATTTTTATCCCTTCTGTCATTTCAAAAGTTTATGTGAGCAGCTTTTTCCCTTGAATGCCCCCCAAGTTCACTATGGAAGACTGTACTCACTACCCTTTGCTTTGTTGTATTAGTTAGACAGGGAGAAACAAACCTAAATTTATTTCTTGTTTCATGCTGGTTCTAGTGATCAGGTGGCTCTCTTCCATAAATCATATGGGAAGTCAAGCTTCTTCTATCTGTGGCTCTATCCTCCCCTGGAGCCTTATGTCTGTCTCCCACAGTGAGAGGAGAAAGATATGGGAGAGGGTGTTTGAGAGAATTTATCATCCAGCATTATTTTGTTTGTTCTAGAAAAACCTGATTGACTTACCAGAGAAGTAGGCCTAATGGCTTCATGTTATTATTGAATGATGTTTCCTATACAATATCCTGGGCTCTAGGGTAAATAGATCACCACTACAGAGAAAGCCAGGTTTAGATAAAATTTCTGTTCTTACAGTACACATCTGTATGTTCTAGCAGTCAAAAGGTCTATATTTGCATTGAAATCCAGTTCACGGTTTATCTTTCGGGCATTATGCCATGTTATAGCTTTATATTCTATTTTTCTTTTAATCTTTAATGAACCACTTCTGATGAACTGATCTGCTTTTGTGAAATGGCGATATAATGCAACACAGTGACAAAGAAATTGATGTTCTGAACAAGTAGAGGCAGTAACATGCAAATAGTGTGGAAATGTATTAGTGAAGAGGACCAGCATTCAGTTAAGTAACAATTACTGAGAAAAATTAAATGAGAAGATAATTTAAGCATGTAACAATTTATAACAACGATCAACACACTGTCAATGGTCTATACGCAGCCTGTATGTATGGTAGCACTTGCTAAACTGGCTTGTCATGACTTCCATAGACTTGGCAAGTAAGGATCCCAATTGGATTTAGATAGTTTATTATTTACACAGTAAAAGAAAGATCAGTGTGGTATCAGCTCCCTGGATCCCTAGTCCCATAGCATGACACCAAACAGGGACTAGATGACAGATGTCAGGAACGGTGAGTCACTTTGCTGCTGAGGAGCAGGGCAGGCTCAGCCCTGCATGAACCTTGGAGTGAGCTAAATTTTGTCCACTAGGTGCCTCCTTTGCATCACCCTAGACCCTATCCTTTTAAGCCAGCCCTGAACTACTGCCAAGTAATTTTATAGAACTATAAAGAAGCTTGTCCTTGAATGGGGGCACAAGGTGTTCAATTGAAACTAGGGAGACAGAGAAGAAGTGGCCTGTAGACTTCTACAAGACAGATGAGAAACCTTGGTCTAGAAGAATTTCAGGTGATTGAGAACTGTGAAGTCCTGCCTACTTGGCCCTGGTGGAGATGTTCAAAGTGGATAGGGTGCCACAGCAGAGTTGTTCTCCTAGGCCCAGGGACTAATATCTGAAGGGAGATCACTAAAGTTTTTTGCTGACTGTCGTAAAGAAGAACTATGCTGGCTATGGACAGTGTCTCCAAGCAGAATAGACCGTTGATCTTACACAGAGTTTTTGGGCAACGTAGAATTGAGAGATCAACAAAATTTTTAGAGGCTTTTGAGATTGATAGCACCTGTAAGAAGCTGATTGCTCTGATGAGGCTGTTGTTGATTTTGGCACTCAGAGGCAGGTGCATTGGACTATTGGTGATTGGCTGTTCTTCATAGGTTGGCTTTGATCATTGAGGCAGTTGTCCTTGCTGGATTGAATGGGTTCTGACTCTACTTGTTACCAGAGCTTCAAAAACAAAAGTACTTTTCTAGCAGTAGGAAGCTATTTTTATTTTCAGAAGGCAAAGGAATATCTTAGTAAAATAACCCTTAATCATTGTTAAAACTTGTGAAATACCAGTGAACAAAATTATTCCATTGACTAATTCCGCTGAAACTTTCCAAATGTCTTCTGACTGCTTGAGGACTGTAGGGTTCATGAGAGGCCAATTCCATGTAGAAAAACCTTGTCCCAGCCTGAACTTTTGGAAGGAAGAGGCTAGGTCCTGTTTGTCTTTACTGTCCAGGCTAGGTCTCACACACAGTAGGTGCTCAATTCATGGACGAATGGATTACGTTTTACAAGTCATAATCCTTAGGAATGGCAGAAAGAGAAAAAAAGAGGATCGGGCAGGCAAGAAACTCAGATTTCATTAGTTGCTGTGTGACTGTGAGACAAGTGAAAATGACGTTCCTTAAATGTTTGGTTTATGAGCACCATACTCACGTAGGTGAAATGCATGGTGTATGTATTCTGTGTGTACAGATGTGTACCGTGGTCTGTCCCTGTTCAGAGGATCACGAAGATGAATACTGTGACTAGGCCAGCTTGCTCGACCCCAAACTCGCCCTGAGAAGCCAGCCCTTCTGGGCCAGGGGGTGGCAGGCCTCCTCCTGCCAGCAATTCCAGCCGTTTTCCATCGTCCTCCCTGTTGTGCCTTGTGGTGGGAGCAGGATGGGAACCAATAAAGAGAAAGAGACTAAGGGCTGCACAGAGCCCAGGCGTGGGGTCGGGGGCAGAGGAGAGGGCCGGGCGGGTAGCTGGAGCTGGGGCAGCTGGAACGGGGGCAGCTGGAGCCGGGGGGCAGCTGGAGCGGGGGGGCAGCTGGAGGCGGGGGCGGATGGAGCGGGGGCAGCTGGAGCGGGGGCAGCAGGAGCGGCGGCAGGTGGAGCGGCGGGGGCAGCTGGAGCGGGGGCCGGTGGAGCGGCGGCAGCTGGAGCGGGGCAGCTGGAGCTGGGGGCGGGCCCCGCGCGCATTGGCCCAGCCAGCGCCCCTCCTCGCTGGGCCTGCCGGGCGCCCAGGAAAGTGGCTTCGCCCTGTGGAGACGGGCAGGGGCGGTTTCGGTGACCCGGGGAGACATGGCTGAGTATACGCGGCTGCACAACTACCTAGCGTTGATTCGCCTCCGAAACCCGCCGGTCAACGCGATCAGGTAAAGGGCTCGATCACTCCAGCCCCGGACGGTGGGGCCTCGCCCGCCGGTGCTGGACTCTGTGCCCTTCCCTTGCTGGTTTAAACTGAGACACCGGCAGATTCAACAACTAGCAAATGGCAGACATGCCAACGCCTTTCCCCCCCTTTCTTTTTAAAGCTTAAATTACTAAATGAGAGCTGGAGTTCAGCCGGGTCTGTCTTGGCAATTTTGTGCAGAACCCTTGTGTTTGCTTGCAACGTTGGGTTCACATGAACTTTCTATTCCAGAGGCCTTAACTTAGTTCAGTGTTGGACCTTGATCCAACTTCACCCTCCAGCATCGAGTCCAGTGTTAGTCAGAGTCAACAGCTTTAGTAATTGTACAGTAAAATGGTTTAACGTTTTAAAAAGTAAAGTAAGGCCCCCCCCGATGCCAAACCAGGGAGTAAAGAAGAATTCTGTTCTGGCCCAGAAAAGCAAAATTCGTATCTCCTGATCTGTTTAACGGGGCTTTGGTCTTCCCGTGGATGATCCATGTCAGAGTAAGCCTATTAAATAGCCTTTTCTAAAGAAATATATAAAATAGCATTTCCTGAAAAACTGCAATTTAATCTTTTATTTCATTGTGGGGTACCTTCCTTGTGCAGTATGTACTTAGAGCATTACTTTTAAAAGTGAGAACAATGTTGCTTTTTTGAAAATTAATGAAGTTAATTTGGTCTGGTTCTTACATATCTTTGGGGAAAAATGTGTAGTTGTACATCAGCTTTGGAAAGAGCCAGCTATCTACAGGGAGTAGGATTAGTGGAAAAGATGATTTGTAAGTTATCATTTATACTTTATACAAAACATAGATATTTAGTCAAAATTCTTACCATACACTGTGGAGCAAAAAAGAGACTAAATTGAAAAGACCTGCCAATTTTAATGCAATTTTTTTATCCTACTGTCATCAGATTTAACTTTATCATTTGTTTTAATATTATAGTTTTATTTTAATATGAATTATTACATTTAATAATACAAAAAATTGCTGGAATAAAATCATACAAGGATATTTTTCCCAGGGGAAAAAATACCAAAATGTCTGTTACATTTTTCTTTGTCAAAACCAATGTAAGTAATACAATTACGTATCAATTTTGGACTGGTCTGTATACTGATTAGAATTACTAGATATTGGAATTCTGCTGCATAATGGTTAACTATGCCCATCAAGACCTTAGGGGAAAAAGCACCACAGTTTAATATCCATAACTACCAATGTTTTCTGTTCACTATTTTAAATGTATCTGGTACTTAACTTGCACTCCCTACCACCACTCCCTTCCCCACTTTCCAGGAGAAATGTGAGTATCTACCTCATAAAGTTGTGAGGTTTAAATGAGTTGGAGATTATAAACCAGCATTTAACAGATGTCTATCATTATTCCTGTTAGAAGTCCTATTACAAGCCCTCCCCACCGTCCTTGCAGCTCAGAATTGCTTCAGCTTCATCAATAAGATTTTCTCCACATGGGAACAGTCATGTCTCTTCCCTTTCCCATCTGTCTTCTTCTGAACTATTTTCTAGGTAGAGTATATATCCCAGCATGTTAATCCAGTTTAACAGGATACCTGGGTTTGTTTGTTTCCTGTATGCTTTTTTTTTCTTTTCTCTATTTCTTCCTTTTCCTCTCCCTGATTCTAATTTTATGCTGGGAGTCACCTCTCCCTAGCTCTCGGAAAGATTCTTATTTGAGTTTTTTTCCAGCCATGTTTTCTTCCATTCAGAGGAATGCAAGCCCTAGGTCATGCTTGGTTACCAGGCCTGTCTCCTAGAACAATGGCTTTTTTCTCTTTTTTCTTTTTTTTTTTTTTTTTCCCTGAGACAGGGTCTTGATCTTTTGCCCAGGCTGGAGTGCAGTGGTGCAATCATCACTCACTGCAGCCTTTAACTCCTGAGGTCAAGCAATCTTCCTGCCTCAGCCTCCTGAGTAGGTGGGACTACAGGCACACGATATCACTCCTGGCTAATTGTTCTTGTTTTTTATAGAGACAGAGTCTCATTACATTGCCCAGGCTGGTCTTGAATTCCTAGCCTCAAGCAATGCTCCTGCCCTGGCCTCCCAAAGTGTTGGGATTACAAGCATGACGGGGCACTCACATTTTCTTTACTGGAATCCACATAGTAAGAAGCTTCATGTTTTACACATTAACCACATTAACTCGAGGCACACTTACATATGAATACAAAACTGAAAACAAAGTTTTATGACACACAACCTATCCTTAAGCTTTATATTGTTGGGTATATCCTATTTTCTTTTCTTTGTTTGAAAAAAGTGCTTGCAAGCCACAAACTTTGTGATGACCTTTAGTTTAAAAAAAGAAAGTTGTCAAATAAATAATGACCTCTTATATCTAAAAAGCTGAAGACTTTTGGACAACACTCATGAAATGTTATCTTCACTGCAGACTCCATTTCTTCATACCTGACAGTATTAAGGAGAGAAAATAATTTCTTAACCTCTGTGGCCTTTACCTTACTACAAGACCATGGTCCCGCTCAGTCAGCTTGAATCTAATAAAGCTATATCTGTTACAGCAGTTTTAATTTTTCTTTTTTCCTGTTTTTGATTTTTGCAAAATTAACAAGAACATAAATAGAAGAGGAGGGGGTAGGGAAATGGGAAAAGCCAGTTTCTTCTCCTGAGTGGCACTGGTTAAACTAATTCTGATTAATTTTGTAGAAATAGGACTTTTGGACTTCTCAGTATTACATAATGGTTCTGAATCTGTTTTTCATTATCAGATTTGGTTTCTAATCAACAAGAGGTTTTTTTTTTTTTAATTTACTTTTTTAAAGTTCATCCTAGGTTACGAAATGAAAAGTAATTAGGTGAAAGGGAAGCATCATATACAAGGGCAAGTATCTCCTTTGTTTCCTGAGGTTTTAACTCATTGTTGCTGGTCTTAACAATATGGCCTTTATAGAAGTTTGTTGTGATTTGTTTTTCACTTTGTGTATTAAAGAAATTTTACCCCATATACTCAGAATTCCAAGGCAAAACTGATTGGAATCTGGTTCTATTATTTTTTAGTTTTTAATTATTATGGATACATAATAGTTGTATATATTTATGTAGAATATGTGATGTTTTGATACAGTTATACAATGTATATTAAATCAGGGTACTAGGTATCCATCACCTCAATCATTAATCATTTCTTTGTGCAGGGAACATTCCAATTCTACTCTTAGTTATTTTAAAATATATAATAACTTATTGACCATAGTCACCCTGCCATGCTATCAAATATTAGATGTTGTTCATTCTACCTAACCATCCTCACTTACTGTCCCTTCCCTGCCTCTGGTAACCATCATTCTACTCTCCATGAGAACAATTGTTTTAATTTTTAGCTGCCACATATTTAATATAAGTGATAACATGCAAAATTTATTTTTCTATACTTGGTTTATTTCACTTAACACCAAGTTCATCTATGTTGTTGCAAATGACAGCATTATTTTTTATGGCCAAGTAATAGTCCATTCTATATATGTATTAAATATTGTATATATTAATATATATTAAATATATGTATTAAATAGTCCATTCTATATATGTATTAAATATTGTATACACGTATTAAATATTAAAATGTATGTACCACATTTTCTTTATGTATTCATCCCTTGATGGACATTTAGGTTGATTCTATTGGCTATTGTGAATGTTGCTGCAGTAAACAAGGAGTGCAGATCTTTTTTTTTTGGAGACAGAGTCTTACTCTGTCACCCTGGGTAGAAAGCTATGGAGTCAGCCTAGCTCACAGCACCTCAAACTCTTTGGCTCAAGTGATCCCCTTGCCGCAGTCTCCCAGGTAGCTGAGACTACAGGCACCCACCGTGACACCTGGATAGTTTTTCTGTTATTTTATTTTATTTTATTTTGTTACATATACATGTGTTTATTTGGTTTCCACTTCTTGCCCTCACAAAATTAAAAAGGCTTAAAATTTAATAACAATAACAATGTTTAAGATAAGGACTAGAAACAAAAACCTCGTAAAGAACGAACGAAGATAAATACATTCAGAAAAGAAATCAGACAATTGCTGTAGTTTTTCTATTTTTAGTAGACACAGGGTCTTACTCTTGCTCAGGCAGATCTTAAACTCCTGAGCTCAAGCAATCTATCCCACCTCAGTTTCCCAGAGTGCTAGGATTATAGGTGTGAGCTACCAGGCCCTGACCTCAGATACCTTTTGATACATTGATTTCCTTTCTTTTGGATATATACTTAGCAGTGGGATTGCTAGATCATATGGTAGTTATATGTTTAGTATTTTGAGGAACCTCCCTGCTGTTCTTCATAATGGTTGCACTAACTTACCTTGCCACCAACTGTATATGAGGGTTCCCCTTTCTCCACATCCTTGCCAGTATTTGTTATTGCCTGTCTTTTAGATAAAAGCCACTTTAACTGGGTGAGATGATATCTCATTGTGGTTTGGTTTGCCTTTCTCAAACTAATGATAGTAAGCATTTTTCATATACCTGTTGACTAGTGGCCATTTGTATGTGTTCTTTTGAGAAATGTCTATTCAGATGTTTTGTCCATTTTTAAACCGGCTTGATTTTTTTTTTCCTAATTGAGGTGTTTGAGCTTCTTATATATTCTAGTTATTAATTTCTTGTCAGATGGGTAGTTTGCACATGTTTTCTCCCATTCTGTGGGTTGTCTCTTCTCCTTGCTGGTTGTTTTCTTTGCTGTGCAGAAGCTTTTTAGCTTGATGTGATCCCATTTTTCCATTTTTGCTTTAGTTGCTTATGCTTTTTAGTATTACTTAAGAAATCTTTGCCTAGACCAATGTTCTGGATTATTTCCCTAATGTTTTCTTCTAGTGGCTTCATAGCTTCAGGTCTTAAATTTAAGTTTTTAATCCATTTTGATTTGGTTTTTATATATGGCAAGAGATGGGGTCTAGTTTCATTTTTCTGCATATGGATATCCAGTTTTCCCAGCAAGACTATCTTTTCCCCAATGAAAGTTCTTGGCACCCTTGTTGAAAAAAAAGCCCCCATAAATGTGTGGATTTATTTCTGTTCCAGATTTATTTGTCTGTTTTTATGTCAGTACTTCGTTGTTTTGGTTACTACAGCTATACATTATAATTTAAAGTCAGATAATGTGATTCCTTCAGTTTTGTCCTTTTTGCTCAGGATAGCTTTGGCTATTCTGGGTCTTTTGTGATAGTAATTTTTTTTCTATTTCTGTAAAGAATGTCATTGATCTTTTGATAGGGATTGAGTTGGGTAGGATAGAGCATAGGGTTAAAAGTGCTGTGCACTAGGGATGGAGTAACCTGGGGAAAGCCAAGAATCATTGCTGACCAGGAGTACTAAAAACAATACTCACTAGCTACAGCACACTGTGCCAGCCCTAAATCGTCTATTAGCAGCGATAAGACTAATGAAAGAGAAGAGAAGTAGCATGATGCGTTAGGAGTTCAGCCATGCTGCTAAAAAAAAAAAACCTACTTATTCTTTAAGCTTTACCTCGATTTGCAGTTTTCTGCTGTGCTGTATTTTCTCATGCCTGAGATTTCAATGAAAGACAGGAATGGTGTTGGCCTCCGAATGTCCCTCAGTTCAACACAAATGAACTGTGTATGTGTTATTCATTTGCATTGAGTTGGATAAGATGAAAAAATTCCCTGGATTACCAGGCCAAGTCTCCCACTCTCTTCCCTCACTTTCCTCCAGAAAGAGTTTCCTCCCCTATGCTAGGTTGCCTGCAGTTGGGGGAGAGGTTATACAAAGTACTCCTGTGGCTACCAAGCTGGGACTATGCTGGGTCACAGTCAGAGCTAGCACTATATTTGGTCTTGCCCAAGGCCTGGGTTGACGTTGCCTGGCTATTTTTGATGTGTATTTGAGGTTTAAGGGCTTATTAGTCAGTAGGCTCTTGAGTGAATCCTGTCAAGACTGGATCCTGCCTTTCAGGGCAGCAAATTCTCTTCTGGCCCAGGGTGGGTCTAGAATTTCTGCCCAGGACTAAAGACCTGGAACTGGGACCTTCAAGAATCTACCTGGTTCCTATGGTTGAGTTGGTGGCCCAGTTGCCAGGCAAAGTCTGCTGTACTCTTCCCATTCTTTTCCCCAAGTGGAAGAAGCTTCTCCCCCAGCTGTACTGCTAGCAGTTGGGGGAAGGGATGACACAGATACTCCCTTGACGGCCCTAGCTAGTGTTTTACTGGGCAATGTGCACCCTATGTCCACTGCTCCAAGCATAGTACAGCCTCAGGACTTACCCAAGGAGTATAGTCTTTGTGGTTTGACTTCTTTTCATATTTATTCTGAGTTCCAGGCCATTTTCATCAGTTGGTGGAGCTAGGTTCCTAACGCTGGGGCAGAGGATTGCTCCCTGGCTGACGTAGTCTAAATGCTGCCTCTGTGGGCATGGACATAATTCTGCTCTGTGTTTTGTCCTCTTGTGACAGGGCAGCACTAATTCCAGTGCTAAGTCCAGTAATCAGTCCACCTTCCCTCTCCCAAGCACACAGATTCTGTCTCTCCACCCAGCAGTGGTGTTAGGTGGAGGAGCGGTGGCATAGACAGTGCAGGACTGACTGTCTTACCCTCTTTGGTGTCCCTTTCCTTGACATAATGTTAAAAACCAAAGACTGTGACTGCTCACCTGATTTTTGGTTCTTATGAAGCTGCTTTCTTGCATGGATTGTTGTTCAATTTGGTGTTCCTGCAGGGGAATGGTTACTGGAGCGGCCTATTCAGCCATCTTCTCTGTCTCTCTTGCTCTACCATTTTTCCTTTCAGCAGTTTCTCACATTTTCCCCAGGTTCTTCTCCTTCACCATTACCTTGACACTTACTAAGAACTGCTTCTGGCGAAGTTTCCTTTCTTGGCCTTCATGATTTTGGACTCCTTTGTTGCTAAATCCCTGTACCAAAACTCTCGCCTCATTAAATGAAGGTGTATACAGACGATTTGCCCTCAGCTCTCTTTTCTTTTCCCTTGGCAGACTCATTCAATCTTGGCTTTACTATCTCTTCTGTGGTTGGGTTCCTCATATACTGAAACATGGCAAAATCTACTATAGTTTGCCTTTATCCTCTAAATTATTTAGTATTAGGTTTGACTGTCAGTTACAGAAAATTCAAAATAATAGTGAATTCAATAATGGAAGTTAATTTCTTTCATAGCAGTGTCCTAGAATGGTATGGCTGCTCCACAGTCATCAGGGACCACAATTCTATGTTTTGCTCTGCCATCTTCAGTACGTGGTTTCTACCTCTTGGTCAAGGTGGCTGCTTGATTTAGCCATCACATCTGCATATCTGCCAGGAGTATGGAGAAAAGAGAAAGAGAAAGGCATACCCAATCCTTTAACGATTCTTTACAAAAGTTACATGTACCAAATAGATTTCTTAACTCATTGGCCAGAACTTAGTGACTTAGCAGACCTCATTGAGCAGGTTGAACAATTTAGGCAATTATAATTATTTATAATTTGGGCAATTATAAATCCAGAACTTAGTGCCTTAGCGGACCTTATTGAGCAGGTTAAAGAATTTAGGCAATTATAATTATTTATAATTTGGGTAATTATAAATCCAGTTAAAACCAGATGTTTTAATACTTAGAAGAGGGAGAGGAATTAATATTTGAGGTAACTAGTAGCCCCTACTCACAGCTCCTAGATAATTTCTCCTTTAGTTTTTGTTATATGACAGATGGAAAGTAACTTCATTCCCCTCTGAAAGTTACACAATTCCAATTTTACACAAACATTTTGGAAACATCACTATCTTTGTACATTTATTACAATACTCATCTTATTGATAAGTGTCCCTTCGATGATAAATTGTCTTTATAAGATAACTTCTTTTACTTGCATAGACGAGGTATAATAATGTTTTTAAATTGGTTAGTGGTGATTCTGAGTGGTCAAAGGTAAGGCACAGTACAGGAAAATAACTTTTTTTAAAAGAGTTTCATTTAGTCAAGTCAGTGCTTAATTCACAGTGGACACGTATGTGTGTATTATTTGTTGAAGAAATTAGTGAAAGCTTTAGTAAGTATTGACGGTTTTGATCCAGAGTGTGTGTGCAATTTTTCATCTTTAAGAAAGGAAAAAACTCTGAGATGGTAGGAATTTCATTCTAATTTGCTTTTTGTAACTTTTTAATTTCTTTTTAGTGCCAGTGTACTCCACAGTATACAAGAGGGACTACAAAAAGCTAAAAAAGACCAGACAATAAAAGCCATTGTGATTTGTGGAAATGAAGGCAAATTCTCTGCAGGTAAATCGGGTCTAACTCTCTCCCACTATTTCTGGAATCCAACCACAGATAAAGATCAATATTGCATTAACTATCCCTGTGGCTAGTAACTTAGTATGGGTCATGGATATGGGAAAATTGAGTAGAAATGAGAAACAGTGTGGGAAACGAGACAAGAATCACAAGAGAGACATGGAGAAGACTTGGCCTTAATCTCTTTTAATTGCTTTGGGGCTTTGGAGAAAATTTAGTTCCAGGCTTGATGGCTGTTATAGCTGGGAGACACCTGCTCATACATACTGCTCTACATATATCTGGATTTCATACAAGCTCGGGCAAGTCTGTAGTCTCTTAAATCTTGGTTTCTCTATCTGTTAAACAGGAATAGCAATAATTATCTTAAAGAGTTTTGTAAGATTGAATGAGTTAATACATCTGTAAGATTCTAGTGTAGTGTGTATACAAAGGTGTTCAATAAATGCTTTTAATTAATGCAGAGTCTTAATATAGAATTCATTTTTCTTCTGATAGTCGCCCATCTTAGTGAACATGGCACTACTTTATTGGATTATTATGTAAAGATGCAAAAATATTAGCAAATTACAACATAAGTATTCTGAAAGGGTATTTATTCAATGATATTTGTGGTCCTTTTTCTTTTCCCAAATGAGTATGTTATACTTTTTGACTACAGTCATGTGGATGTGAGGATCTATTCAATCTTACTTAGCCAGAGGAATTTAATATGTGTTAATGATAACCGGAAAAAACTTAACAGACTTTGGAATCATGGCAATTAATAAATATAAAAACATTAATCATTATAACTACCATTTCTCTTGCCCATTATCTGCCAGTACTATTTAGATTATTAATTAATGATAATGAAAATAGTAGTAATTTTATACTTTTACTGAGGATTTTTTTTTTTATTGTTAAATCATAGCTCTGTACATTAGTGCAATCAAGGGTACAATGTGCTGGTTTCATATACAGTCTGAAATATTCTCATCAAACTGTTCAACGTAGCCTTCATGGCATTTTCTTAGTTATTGTATGTAGACATTTGTATTCTGCCTTTAGTAAGTTTCTCCCGTACCCATTCTAAG
>CAUYPK010016181.1:0-38820 GCA_963574355.1 Loris lydekkerianus | reverse complement strand
ACATTTGCACAAGATTGTTTATCACAGTTAATTTATGATCACCAAGACATGGAAACAGCATAAGTGCCCATAAACCCATGAGTGGATTAATAAACTGTAATATATGTATACCATGGAATACTATTCAGCCATAAAAAGAGGAAGACTTTACATCTTTTGTGTTAACCTGGATGGAGCTGAAACACATTCTTCTTAGTAAAGTATCTCAAGAATGGTGGAGCAAGAATCCAGAGTTCTCAATATTAATATGAAGTCAGCAGATGATCTAATACATGTCATAGTAAGGGAAAAATTAAATCGATTCAAGGTGGGTGGCAGGGGGATGAGGGAGTGAAGATAAGAGAAGAGGGAGGGGAATAGGTGTGCTCCCACTTAATGGGCACCATGTTAGGGTGCATGGCACACCTCTTGGGGGCAGGACATAATTATATGTGGGACTCTACCTAACAAATGCAAACATTGTAACCTAATTCTCTGTACTTTCAAATTAACCTGAAACAATAATATAAAGGAAAATGAAGTATATAGTAGGCATTTAACAACTTAAAAAAAAAAAGTGACCTAATTCTATAATTTCATTATTTCAGGTACTAAATTAAGACATTTTTAGCAAGAAAGGACTGAATAGAGACCAAGCATGTACCCATGATTTACAGGGACACCACTAACTTTCAGCTCATTCAGTTGTTCCCTGTGATATAATATTCTTCACTGATGAGTATCATCTTCTTCATGATGAAGAATAAATCACCCATATGACTTTCAGGTCATATTCTACATATTCTGAAAATATTTCATCTGATAAGTCAAACAATATACACTCCCTTTGATTGCTATTTCTACCTTTTTCATTATGACATTATTTCTCTCCCTCACTATGGGCGTTCTGATCATCCAGCCCCTGTGTCTCTGCAATGCCTGCTCATTTATAATTGTATTCATGCATGAGAACTTCTGGCACATCCTGAATACTTTCCAGGCTTACAGTATTATTGTAGAGATGGTTACATTTATTGGTTACCATATGCAAAGTTTTTTTCAACATCACCCATATAAATTATGTTTTCCCTCCTGTCCTTTCAGTACAAAGAGATTCTTCTTAAATTATATCCCCCTGATCCACTGATTTTTTTGTTCAAAAATCATGAACATATGTTCAGAAATCTGCAAATTAGTTTTACTAAATTACCATCCCCCCTTTAAAAATCCCCAATACTTGGGTGGCTATAATTTAATCTTTACCCCTACTTTGCTATGCATTTTAAGTGATAGAGCTAGAATCATCCATATTAATTTGCAAATAAAAGAATCAAACTTCCCAAATCACCATCTCCTGCTAAAAGGAAATAAAAAATTTCTCTTTGGGGTTCAGTGTCTGTAGCTCAGCGGCTGGGGGGCCAGGCACATACATGGGAGATGGCAGGTTCGCATCCAGCCTGGGCCTGCCAAACAACAATGACAACTGCAACCAAAAAATGACTGGGTGCTGGGGGAAGGTGCCTGTAGTCCCAGTTACTTGGGGAGGCTGAGGCAAGAGAATCACTTAAGCCCAAGCGTTTGAGGTTGCCATGAGCTGTGACACCACAGCACTCTACTGAGGGCGACATAAGTGAGACTCTGTCTAAAAAAAAAAAAAAAAAGTTTCTCTTTGGAATGTACATGTAAAACATTTACTCCCATTTCCCATTACTTAATATTTTAATATTAATGAAAGAAGCCCATAAATATATGACTTTTTTTTTTTTTTTGCAGTTTTTGGTGGGGTTGGGTTTGAACCCACCACCTCCAGCATATGGAGCCAGCGCCCTACTCCTTTGAGCCATAGGCGCCGCCAATATGTGACATTTAGTCACCTAGAAATTGCACATTTAAGCTGCAATATAAAATATATTAACATCTTTTACCAGAATGGCTAAAATAAAAAAGACCACAAATAACACATGCAGGTGATGATGTGGAGCCACTGGACTTTCATACATTGTTGGTGAGACAATGAACTAGTATAAGTATTTTGGAAACTGGCAAAATGGTTTTGCCATAAAGTCAAGACAGTTTTGCCCTATAACCAAAAAATTCCACTCAGAATTCCACTCAAGATTCCACTCAATCCTCATCAGAAATATATGCATATCAAGGTCCAAAAACAAGTAAAGAATGTTTCTAATCCTATTCACATAACCAAAATCTGCAAACCATCTAACCACCCTTCCACAACAATAGCCTCCATTGTTGTACATTAACACAAATAAAATATATGCACCAGTAAGAATAAATGATTCTCATCTAAATCAAAATGGTTTAACAAGTCTGAATGATCTACATCAAAAATATGGATGAATCTTACAAATAGGACTCTAAGTGAAAGAAGGCAGACACACAGAAGTACATACGAATGAGAAATTGGTCCTCAGTGTGAACCTTAATCCAGCGAATGGCCTTGGGAACACTAATACCCTACATCAGAACACCATGTGAGAGAGAAAATGACCTTGCCTTACATACTACTGTTCGATCTTAGTAAAGCTGCTTAGTCTACCTGGTTTCATTATTGCTCTGTAAACTGGGAGTAATGAAACCTGACCCGCCAAAGCAAATGACTATTTGGAAGATCTCCTGAGGTCCTGGGTAGCTTTAAGATTTGTGACCTAATAAGATTGTTTCATTGCTTTGTATTTTTATCAATAAAAACATGAATGGTTATTTTAATAATAACAATAATAACAGTTAACATTATTCTGAGAATTTTATATCTATTACTTATCTAATCCTTATATGAACCCTATGAAATAGATATAATTGTTATTTCCTTTTTACGCATGAGGAAACTGAGGCCATGAGAGGTTAGGTGATTTGAGCAAAATGACTGCAGTAACCTTCAATGGACTCCCCTCGGCCATCTGGTGACTGTAATGATATTCAGAAATGATGTATGTGTGTAGCACTTTTTCTGGGATGAATTCACAACTTTCATTGTCAGGTCTTCATATAATAACAGCTCTGATGGCCATTGCAGAAGAGAGTTCCAAAACTGCTTTCCAAGGTGGCCTGGGCGCTGGTGGCCGTGTACTCTTTCCCATGGTGGGAGTACCCTGAAGGTGATCCCGGCAGTGAGGGGTGTGTAGCACTTTTTCTAGGACAAGTTTACAAACTTAATTGTCCAACATCATACTACAGATATTATCTGGAATAATCAGAAATATTCAAAAATTTAAGTGTTCTTTTTTTCTTTTCAGTGACTTTTAATAACTTTCTATTTCCTAGAACTTGAGCCAATTATTTTCTGATAAACCTTTGCTTTTTAAAGACTTCACAGGCGAGACTTCATGTGTTTTAATTATCGTAACTCACTCTATTTCATAGTTGAAGTCACTCAGAACATTTTTAGGGCTAGAGCTAGCTCAAAGCAGTGCCACTGAATCTCACTGTTTGCTAAGTGAGAGCCTAAGATGAGGACAAAGGAAACAGAACAGTTTCTGCACGGGGAGAATCTGAGTGGCCAAGGCAAGGTGCTGCGGGGACTCAGCTGGGACTCCGCAATACCTCTGCTGAGCTCAGCTACCGGTGGATGAAAGCAGATCACTTGGGTTTATTGGAAGAGATGCTTTTAAAGAAGAACGCAGGCTGGCAGAACACAGCACTTCCAGATGGAATTTCTCTGGGACCTCTGAGTAATCCCGCGTTCCTGGACAAGCCGTGCAATCTTCCTTCCTAGGAAGATGCAGGAAATGCCTACTTGTAGAGCTGTACAGATCAAGAGAGGAACAAAGTGTGTGCTTATAACCTGCAGAGGTGCTACGGCTTCCTTATGGTTGGTTGTGAACACAACTCCTTCAATGATCTGGCATTGGTGTTCCTGATTGCTTAATTCTATCACATCCTTTATGACAGAGGAAGGAAAGGTCTGGTGGACACTTCTCCCAAAGATCTCTCCATGCAGAGTCAAATAAAGTATTTGTTTGTATTTATAGTATTGTTTAGTATTTATAGTCAGATTAAGGGCTGGAATGGAAGTTACTGAGGGAAAATACAAAGGAAACTGTAAATAACCCTGCCCAGGACTCTACAAACAACTCTGAGGAAGGCAGCTGAAAGCTTCCGCGAAGCGCACCAAAAGCCACACCTGCAGGCGATAGGTCGGCTCATCCCGGGCTCGGCAGAGTGACGTTCAGCTGTTAGGACACGTGTCCTCAGAAGCCAGGGCTTTAGAACAACAAAAGGTTCATCTCTTTAAGTAGTTCTCACCAAAAAATATATTTCATCAATTCTTGTCATTAAAAAGGCAAATGAGCTGAAGAGTTTCAAAGATAGGATGAAGGCTGGAAGCATGAGGAGGGCTTATGTTTGCAGTTAAAGGAGTAAAAAGATAGAAATGAACCTCTTTTCCACTAAAATTAAGTTTTCATAAATTGTAACAGTGATGCTACTAAGAAAATTAGCATAGAAAAATGAGATGGTATCTCTTTCTATGTGACAGTGAGTTATACACACACACACCCACACAAGACATCACGGACGTGGGAACCATTGGCTTTTCCCACTACCAGCACGTATGAAAATCTACACTATCCAAACAAGTCAGTTAGGGGACGACAACATTTATTTGACATGTTCTTTGTCTTGTATCAGATTTTTCAAAAGCACATTTTCTGATATATCGTTAGTGACTTGTTTTAAAATGATCCTTTGAGGAGACTCATTCTCAAAATATCTCTATGAATTTTCACCATATGAACTAAATGCTTATTTCCCTTAGGGAAAAAGAATCTATGGGTGTGGAGTGAAATGTCTTGCTAGCTCTACTAAAATCTTAAATTCATTAAAACAAGAAGTCCACATCTCTAAATAACAAGGAAACATGGAGATAAAACTTACGCTCCATGGCACTTATCTGCCATATCACTGGATATGACCAGAACGACAAAGTCGCTTTCTCTTTATTATCTTTTAGCTGTATACAATGAGAGGCTTGGATTATTCAGCTTTTTGTTTTCCCCGGGGATGCTGTTATCTGTTCACTGGTTACCTACTTCCAGCTTGCACTATTTTATAAATGAAGAAAACAGTCGATTTTCAATCATTAACACCAAAATCTTCCAGAAACACTCTACATTAATGAATCTGAAAATAGTTTATCATTGAAGTAAGTCTAACTGCATTCTTGCTGGGAAGAATTCAAGCATGAGCCTGATTTAGTAGGCAGCTTACTCTGGGAAACAGAGACCGACAATAAGGTCAGAATTGAAACTTGCCACTTAGTCTAATGCGTCCATCAGAATGGCCCATTATTCCAATCAGCCTGTATCAATAAAATCATTTAAGGCAAATAAATCATATTCATAGGCAAAAACACAGAATTATTGGTGGAAAGAAGGACAAAAGTATAAATTTCTATTATTATATTATGAATATAAACCCCTACGTATGGTCCTTCTTCCTCCTACCTCCAACTACTTACAAAGAAAACTAAGCTTCTCATTATTAAGAGAAGTCCAGGGAGAAACTCAGATAACTTCTTACCAAGGACACTAGCCAGTGACTTAGAACAATTGTTTTCAATCCTTTCTTATTCTGCCACATCTGTTTGACTGAGCTAGCACATGTTCATGAAAGGGATTGGGCTTTAACTAACGACTAATAAAATCAAATAGGAAGAGTTCTTGAGGGGGTGGTGCCTGTAGGAGTAGGGCACCAGCTCCATATACCAGAGGTGGCAAGTTCAAACCCGGCCCTGGCCAAAAACTGCAAAAAAAAAAAAAAAGAGTTCTTGAGGATTTCCAAGGGTACCAAGGCAACTTCCTGATTTTGCTCTGCTAACTTGTCACTCTCAGCAGCAGCACATTGGATACAATGGAGGCAAGAGTAAGGTGTGGCAATAGTAAAGGGACAGGGTAAACAGAGGCAGATGGCAGTTCCCTGCCCTCCTCGCTCTCTTTTGCTTTCTCTCTCCCTCCCTCTCTTTTCTCCCCCCCTTCCCTCCCCGTCCCCTGTATGTCTTTGTGAGTGCATACATACGTATACGCTTGTGTTTACACAGCTCTATATATTCTAAAGCTTTCTAACAACTTAGTGTTCATATAAGTTACTACTCCTTTGTATGAAAATAGCTAAATATTTTCAATGCTCCTTTTAACAAGGCTTTAAGTGAAGTCTTTTAAAGTATTAGAAATATAGATGAAATGATTTCTGTTAATTAATGAATGATTAGAACCCATTTGAAGATAACTAGAGATGATTCAAAGAGCATTTCTGGACATAATGAATGAGTTGCTAGACCATGACTGCTGAAAGGCGGGAAAGCTTCCTCATACAGTATGAGCCATTTTTTCTGAGTTTAAAGACAAGGTCCCCAGCCACACTGGACGATCCTATAGTAATGTGGATTCCTGTTGTTTGGCCTAAGGAACCAGGTGTCCTCGGCTATTGAAGGTCACTTCAACATGCATCGTGGGTTTCCTTGGAGACTATAACTGAGTATGGACCCTCCTTTATCCTTGTACTTATATCAAATAATACAACAGGTGAAATGCTTTCCAGTAAGTTACACACCTTACACACCTTTCCTACTACCATCACCATACTGAATATATTCCTCCAAGAAAAAAAAATTGTCCTGCTAGAAAAGAAAAATAGCATTTTCAAATGCAAAAGAACTCATTGACCATAACAGAGAAAGTATTCCTACTATCTCCAAAATTTCTGAAAACTACTTAGCTTGCCTCGCATTACACCAATGAAGAGAGAATATTTATCATACAAAGCTTTGTTTTCACCAAAACAAGTGTTCATCGTAAAAGTTCTGCTCACCTTTGCATTCCTTACAGCACTTTCCATCCACGTACGTAAGAGCAGACTTGAGTGGGCAGTCAGGATTCGGGCAGATCAGAGTTTCACACTGGACGGTTCCGTTCTGAAAAGAAAAGAATAGTTAAAGCATTTCCAAGTGGAAGATTGGTAGTCTTCAAGGATTTCTATTTCTCATGTCATAAACACCACTATCCTCTTGCATTACTGTAAAGTAAAACCCCTGATACAGAGACCCACAGTAATACAAGCTGACTTACAACACCACTGGCGTGGCGCCCATCTTCTACCCAGCAATGTATCCTAACTGAGCTAGAGCACTCTGCTTCTTTTGGGATGTGGATAAAAACATGGAGGTGGGAAGGGCACAATCAGAAAGGGACATGGCAGGCTGAGGCGAACCCTGCCGCACCCAAACATCCTCAAATTACTCATAAAATAAGAACCAAGAAACCAGGAGCTTTCTGGAACAGCTGCTGACATCCAGGAAGTCCCAGTCTCAACACCCAGAAGAATCTCCCCAAGGACAGATCACTACCAGGAGATGAGGCTGTGCCTCACCATCAGAAAGAGCTAAACTGAGGCAGGACTACAAGGAATTTGATTCCTGTAGTTCATGCAGAGCTCCCAGGTACTAGCTGGCTGCCCAGACTTGCCCAGTCGTTTTACCGACCTCACTCCATCACATCCTGTCAATTTTTATCCCCATTTAACAAGTGTGGGAAGGCTTTACTGTATTTGTAAAATGTCATAATTTTCACATAACTGCCATAAAAATCACATACCTAACACACACAGTTATTTCTGAACCCCTCTTGATCTTTTTCTGAAAATGATATTCTTTTGAATAAAGTGAATAAAACTTGGGGAAATTTTCTTCAAAGGCTAATTCACGTAGGTCTTTGAATTCTTCTCAGGAAACCAGCTTTAAAAGATGAGTTCGCACGGAAACCAAATCTGTTTTGAACTTTTCTTTGAAAAATGCACACATTATTGAAAACAATAATGCAATAAAATATTCTATTAGTGACCAATTAGAAAAATTACATTCATTTATACTCCATAACATGTATTCCACTATACTAGGAAACTATTAACGATGGTCTCATTTATTTAAACTCCATCTTTTGTTTATATCTCTCAATCTGGACAAAATATTTAATGTTGTGTATAATTTAGCCTCATTAATATGCATTAATAAAAACACAAGAGGAAAATCTCTGGAAATGTCAAGGATAACAGGATAGAATCCTTCAGGAATCACCTTCCTCACCTAATTTACATTGCTAACTTCCTATGTATACCAATAAACTTAAATTTTATAGCATTCCCAAACCATAATCATCTTTACAGGCTAGAAAGCATCTTTAATAATGCAAAATGCAATTGTTTAGATGTGATCAGGTTTGCTGGTGCATTGGTGTTGGGTCTTGAGGAAATGGGTCTTGAAATCTTCATGATTACATTATTTTGATAGCTTTTTAAAGGGTGGGGGAATCTGAGTTCACTCAGACTGAACTCAAATGGAAGCCATACCAGGCATGTGCAGTTCTTACAGCCATCTGTCCAGGACTCAAACTCTCGGTAGGTGGTTCCCTTCATGGTGCAAGTCCTTTCACAATAGCACTGATCCAATCTATTCATTCGCTGTTCAGCTCGAGACAGCTGTGGCACAAAGGAAGGGGTTTACATTGCTCACCATTCCAGCAACAGAGAAATGCAAAACACTTCAGCATACATCTAAATTTTTCAAGTGCATAGCTGTAATGATGGCTGTGCCCATCAACCACCTGTTATAAATTTTTTTTAAGCCTTTAATTAAAAACAAAGAGTCCTTTCCTCCTCTTTCTTTGGTGGCAAATTGGTCCCCTGCCTTTGTACAGACAAAAAACAGAATCTATAAGACACAAATTAAGGACTAATTCAAAATAGCATCACCTAAAATGCAGGAAGCATTTTCCATCCTAAAAAGAAGTTTAATTTTATCAGTATATTTACTCAAATGAAAAAATACAATTTGGAATTCATACCATATAAAAAACAAATCATACAACATACAACATTGTAAAAGTTGAAATTGTAGGCAAACCTCTATAATAATCTCACAATTGTAACACAGCGATAAAAAGCATTCATGGGACCATTTCCTTGACACAGTTCTGGTGTCCATATTCTTAATATTGTCCTCCTACCTTCTTGCTTGTAATGAAAAGCTTAAAAAAAATACTAACAACTAAACAATAAATCTTACTGTAGTGTGCAGTGTACAAACCAGGTAATCTGCCCCTTCCTGATTTACTGAAACATTTGTTATAGAGGTAGCTATGGTCTGAATATTTATAAACCCTTTCCTTAAGCAGGGATTTAGATTCGGTCCTACCAAGTAGTATAAGAAAAGCCCGAAAGATGAAAATCTATGGTTATAAAAGAAAATATTAGGCACTTCAAGGATTTTTGAGCTTCCTCGCTGTATTTCCGAGTAGTTTTTACCTTGGCTGATGTTTTGGCTAAAATATCCTGCAGCTCCATGATTTTCTGCACAAGTCCATGGAAGTCATTGCAAGTTGGACAGGCTGGAATTACAAACAAACATTGGTCAAATTGTATCTGTAAGGGGTTAAATCTGATTAAGTCTAAGCTTACAACTAATTTATAGGAATTGCACAGTGCAAGATATAATAGACTTACTGCGATTAAGGTCTGGACACTGAGCAATAAATCCTTGGGGCATGACAAGTAATTGCACATCTTGCATTACACCCTGCGTGTGAAAAATTAAAAAAAAAAAGACATATTACTTTCATTTACCCAAATTATGTTCAAGAGTCAAGTTCATGAAGCAAAACATTACAAAACAGACTCTCCAAAATTCCTGAATAAAGAGTCTTAATACATTACTTTAACTTTATACCAAAAGGAAAGAAATTCATCAAGCAAAATAGTTGATTACCCATGTTCTCTTTTATTGATAATATTTTTAAAGCATTAAGACTAAATGTCAGGATATAATTAAGAGGCACTGGTTGTGTTGTTCTAAGAAGTTATTTTTAGTTAGCCACTGAAGTGAGGCTCAAAAATGACCTTTAAAAAACAATCTGAAAAACACTCCAGCTTCCCCAATATTGAAACTGATACCAACTTTAAATTAACTGTAATCAACTAAAATAAAAAAGATAGGAAAACTGAGTCAGGAGAGCACGTTCATTTGAGCATTTCTTGTTTTTCTGTTGGATCTTTCAAAACTAATTTCTCAATTCAGAAAGGACAATAGATTAATTGAACAGCTGCAATAAGATTTAGTGATGAGTCCTTAGGAAGACAGAAAGTTTAGCCTGAAGTTTTTTAAACTGCCAGCTGAAATAACCCATTTTATTTATTTATTTGTTTGTTTATTTTTAAATATGGAACGCTTCACGAATTTGCGTGTCATCCTTGCGCAGGGGCCATGCTAATCTTCTCTGTATCGTTCCAATTCCAGTATATGTGCTGCCGAAGCGAGCACTGAAATAACCCCTTTTACACAGAAGGCTTCATCACATGTTTATATGCAAAATCTGCATGCACCCTTAGTCACCAAGGTATAGTTAGTTCCCGGCTTGCTGGGCTCTTAGAGTGAAGGCCAGTGGTAGCTTGGAAACAAAGTCACTGGACACGCTTCAGTTGCCCATTTTATCCACCACCCCATCGTCTTTTGTCAGTCTAATACACAGCGGCCATAAAGGAAATTGAACAAAAAAATTAAAAAAAAAAAAAAGTAAAGAAATAAAAAGTAAGCAATGAAATAAAATTAAAAAGCCAAAAAATAAAAATAAAATGAACACAGACTTTGTGACCACCCTGTATATTTTCTGTAATTGACATTTCACCCTATCCCTTTGAGAAATACAGAGTATCTAATGACAGGGGTAACAGTAACAACATGACATCAAGACAATTCTGAGTGTACCTACAAAGGTTGACCAGTATTCTGGTGTATTTCATCTGATTAGCAGCACGTGTCAGTGTGAATGATAACTCTTTCAGTATAGTGTGCAATAGTTACAGGATCTGTTGATTGTTTACGCCTGGATTGAGGAGGCAACTTGTGAACAAACTCCCACCACTTAGAACAGCCACATGAAAACAAGGCCACCGCACACAGTGATGTAGCTTGCACAGTGCACAGCCCTACTGGACGCCATTCACAGACTGCAATAAGGATAGTGACCCCTAGAGCCCTATACATCATTAATGTGTGAGGATTCTAAGGCCACATCTGGGCTGTATGAGAAAGATATTCACGATTAAACAGAGAAGAGACTTGCCATCCCCTTCGTGGGATAGAAGTACTGAGTTTCAGGATTTGCAAGCGTGGAATCAATGCTCTACTTCTGTTACTTACTAACTGCCTGGCTTTGAGCAAGTTGCTTAACCTCTCTGAGCATTTTATAATTACATAAAAGAGGGGAAATGACCCTGTATTAAGGCGGACAAGGTTAGGAATAGACAGAATAAATTTAAAACACCCAATTTCTAGGGAACACTGTCTAAGTGAGTTTTTAAAACATCTTCCTAGAATTATAAACTTTGCTTAGAACACAATTTAAAATTAACTAGTACCTACTCCACCTCAAGATCCATGAGCTGGAAATGTGGTCTCCCATTCTAGGGGTAGTTACATTTGTTGAGCCACTTCTGTTATTGTAGACACTGTCACAGTCACTGGTTATGCTATGGGCTTGTAGTCCAGCAATTGTAGTCCAGAGGATCTTTTAGATCTTCTCTAAGGACAGTTATTGTAGACACTGTCACAGTCACTGGTTATGCTATGGGCTTGTAGTCCAGCAATTCTATTTAAACGGATCTTTTAGATCCTCTCTAAGGATGAAATTCCATGGAGTGCTACCTCTTAAGTACATATTAAAGAAAAAGATGTAAACTACAGCTGCTTTCTGTTTTGACAGATTTGTACACATATGTGTATTTCTTTCTTTCTGTAGTACAAAGAAACTATGAATAATAAATACTAAAAACCTTTCCAGCCTCTATCAACATCCCTATAAAGTATCATCAAAGATAATATTTCAGTGGTGGACAGTTATTTGTGTGTTGATGTTTTAGATTTTTATTACTTTAATGATTAATTTCAAGAATGACATGTTAACTGCCCTGATCCCAGCCTTGTGATCACCCCAGTAATGTTGAAGATCAAACTCCTTGGAAAAAGAAGAAAAAATAATGTTTGCCAGCTAAATGAAATATAATATTCAGGTTAAAAAAAAAAAAGAAAAAGAAAAAAGAAAGAAAAGAAAAGAAAGAAACAGAAAACAAGAGTTGACATGGTCTAAGTGGAAATGCTTTCCGTCTGACTCCATTCAGTATGATACTGGCTGAGGGCCTGTATCAGGTTAAGAGGTGTCCCATCTATGCCCGTTTCTTGAGTGTACTTGTCAGAAAAGGATGCTGAATTTTGTTGAATGTTTTTCTGTATCTATTGAAAGATCATATGGCCTTTGTTCTTGCTTCTGTTTATGTGGTGAATTACATTTATTGATTAATGTGTGTTGAACCAACCTTATATCCCTGAGATAAAGCCCACTTGATCATAATGTATAATTTTTTAATGTGTAGCCATATTCTGTTTGCTAAAAAAAAAAATTTTTTTTTTTGGAGACAGAGTCTCACTATGTCACCCTCAGTAGAGTGCTGTAGCATCACAGCTCACAGCAACCTCGAACTCTTGGGCTTAAATGATTCTCTTGCCTCAGCCTCCCAAGTAGCTGGGACTACAGGCACCCACCACAATGCCTGGCTATTTTTAGAGACAAGTTCTCACTCTAGCTCAGACTGGTGCAGAACCTGTAAACTCAGGCAATCCGCCTGCCTCAGCATCCCAGAGTGCTAGGATTATAGGCATGAGCCACCACGCCTGGCCATGTTTGCTAGGATTTTATTAAATATTTTTGCATCAATATTCATTAATGATATTAGTGTGTAGTTTTCCTTTTTGGTTGGGTTTAGGGAGATAGGAGTGTAGATAAACAAGTACACTCCCACACACCCCCACATAAGAGAAAAACACAATTAATTCAAGTGGGGAGGAGGGCAGAGGAGGGAGGGAGACTGGTGAGCTCTCACTGGGCACAAAGTAAGGATATAAAGTTCACCCCTAGACGAAGGGCTCAACTACAACTTGATCTATACCTAACAAGCGCAAACAACAACCTAATCATTTGTACCCTCATATTAATCTGAAATTAAAAACAAATTGAAAAAAAACAGGAAAAGACACAAATTAAAAAACAGTATAATTAAATCATTTTGTTTCCCACCATGAAAAGCAAAATATACTTTTCCAAATTCCTGAGAAGATCAAGCATTTACATTTACACTTTATGCTCAGATTTTATCCAAACTATACCTTAAAGTATCCATGTGCACTATTTCTCTGTCCCAGCCAAAATGTTGTGCCCAGAGGCAAGTCTGTGGAGGGCTTTTCCACCACCCTTTCATAAATTCTGGAAAAAAGAAGCATCAAAGAAAGCATGAGTGGACAGTCGCCTCTTAGACTCTCCCACTCCCCGAGATGAGGACATTGCACTGACTTGTTGCAGTCGATGTATAAAATTAAATGGGAGGCGCTGATGGCTAAGGAGAGCTTGTGCCACTTGTCGTCGGCCAGGATGTAAGGGAATACTTCCGTGTGGGGGCGCTGGGTGCCAGAGCAGTAGTGCAGCCTGACTTCATTCCGATGGCCGCTGCTTTCCAGCTCCAGGTACCTGCCGAGAGAAGAGACAGATGGGACATAATGAAATCAACTTGAAAATGACCCAGGTGACCTCTGTCTCCTGATGTACAGGAAACAGATGTACATTCATCTCACTAAGTACAACTAGACATTACAAACAAACATAAACAGAGTCCAAATGAGAGAGAAATGAAGGAAAATCAGGACCCAAAGAACAATGTGGCATTGAGTTCCCTGGGTTCCTGGTCTGTGAAAGACCTGGTATTTCTTCAACCTGGAAATACCAATGAAAATAGAAAAAAAATCCAAAAAAAAACCTGCTCTCTCTAAGCAAAGGAGAGGATAGGGCAGCCTAGCAAGGAACTTTTAGATAATAAACTCCCCATTCCAGTCAAAATACCACAGAAAAACTGGGGCCTTTACCCTCACCACACCAATAAAAGCTAAGTGGGGAGTGTAGAATTCCACCCTCTTCAGGCAGAAACGAGGCCTCCAGCAGCAGAGTGGTATCAGAGAAGGCCAGGCCTAAAGGCAAGGGTTTTAACCCTGCCAGGTGGTATGAGAACCCTTGCAGGATTAGTGAAGACCATTTAAGGAGGAACTTGGACTTCCTTCTGCGCATGGAAGAACAAGCCCGGCTCCCTTCTCCCCCCACCCCCCCTTCCACATTGCTCTTAAAGGACACGTAGTTGAGCATCAGGAGTTTTCCATCACCCAGAATAATGACACTGTCCCTACCATAGCATCCATAGAGACCGTGTGAGAAGTTGGAACTTCAACCTCCGCCCAGAAATTAAAGAGGCTTCCCCCTTGATAGACAACAGAAGTATAACTGTGGAATCTGGATTCTATCTCCAACTGGAAGTAACAAGATGGAACCTGCCTTTGCCCTGCCAGAGCGTGTCAGAGAACTTAGAAGAATGCCTGGCACGTGGCTAGTACTCAACAAACATTAGTAATCATTAACAGCAGGAAGACAGGTCGAAAGGAGTCAATCCATAACTTGCTTGTGATATTTTTGAAATGAACTGTCTTCGAAACTAGTCACTATTAAGATGTACAAAACCATATGAACACGTGAAACTACATGGAAATATTAAAAGCATATGTAATTTTGGCATACGTAAACTAAAGTAAAAAAAAAAGTGTATTTCTTTTTTTTTTTTCATTTCAGAAACTATTCCACTGTACCCCACTGGATAGATGCTCCCTGCCCCCCCACAACGAGGCTCATCAGAGCAGAGTAGTAGCATCCAACCTTAAGGCCAGATTGCTGGGTTCCTACCCACAAACCCCTCCCAGGGGCAGTAAGCTACTTCACCTCTCTGGGCCACATCTGGTTACTCCACTATAAAATGGGGATATAAATACTATTTGCATGATAGGATTTTTATAAGGATCTGAATAAGTTAATTTAAGAAAAGCAAGAACACACTCAGAATAGTTAGTAAATATTAGCTACCATTTTCACTGTGAAAAGTAAAATGGTCAAATCCTTCTTCTCTCTTGCCCTGGTACAAGTGAGGGTATGACCAGAATGTAACCTTCCAACCAATCAGATGCTCTTTCTTCACACTCAGAATCTTGATGAAATGCAGGGAGGAAGGAAGCAAGGCTAGGGCCACACTGAGCTGATGTCAGCAGCATGCTGGCCAGTCACATCAAGGTCACATGCATCCTGCTTCCTGTTTACTGGCCAACCAGGGCACCTCTGATTATTGCCCATACCAAATTCTCATGCCCCAATTTCCTTCCCATTGGTTTTATAAGCTGGCCTTCCATTCACCATCTTCAAAAATCACCTTATAAGCAAGAGCTCTAAATGATACATTAAACCAGTGTAACCATGGAGAAAATATGTAATTGGAATAAAATGTATCAATACTTCTTAAAGTAATTGAATAATGGAACTATGTGGATTTTCAACCTTTTTATTATCCTTTACGTTCTCTTCTGTCTTTAACGAGTATTGACTACCTTAAATTAAAACTCACCTTTATATCCCAAGAAAATAATCTGTCACACTTGAACATATCATGTGTCCCCAATTTGTTATTCATAATTCTGAGTAGCAGCTAGAATCAGAAGTAAAGTTTACCCTTTGTAATAATTTATGCCCTTGTTATTCAAATATCCTTTGCGTTGGCAGAAATATAAACTAATTTAAAATTAGGCATCAGAGAAATCAGCAACAGTGGCGGGAAATCATTCATCTTAACAACCTCCTTCACAAGTCAAGATCAACGGATAAAAATAAGGTCACGTCTCATCTGACAAAAAGGTTGCACAACCCATGAAATGAGAATTTCTTGGCTGCTTTAAATTAAACCTAAATAGAAAAATGATCAGGTTATCTCAGTACATTAAGCTGTTACAACCAAGTTGTAAATTAATCACCTAAAAAAAAGCCACATGTACTTTTAATGACAAATATGTCATCAGTGTAGATCATGAATGGCATATTGCAAAGGGATATATGCACAGGAATTGATTTGAAATGCACTTCAATTTTGGAATTGAAAACCTGGCTCAGCCTCTCATGACCCTTTCTGACCTGAGCAGAGCACCTGACCTCTCGCTGTCTAGTTTCCTCATCTACACAATGAGGATTGCATGTAATAATCCATATAAATCCAGGGGCCCAAAATACAGTAAGAAGTCAATAAATGGTAACTATTCTTATTATTAGTCAGTAATCCAAATTGGCATCATCTATAAAGCCCAGCTGCTTACAGCCAACTCGGTAAACAACAAGCAAATTGAACACAGTTTTAAGTGGGAAAATGAAGAAACCAAGAAAAGGAAGTTAGAAGCAAAAGGAAGAGATTAATCCTCTCTTAACAGAACAGACTACTTGTCAGCACTGGGTTTTATGGGGGATCTGGAATGATCAACAAAATGTAAAAAGTGAATTCCAGTGGTAGAGCCCAAACTATTGTGAATTAGGTGGCTTTTATTTCTTATAGAAAACTGAGTTTCACCTTGCCCCTTCCAGTGATTCCCTCAGATGTTATGGGAGACGGGAGAATGGAGACAAAAAGGCATACTTTTGGCATCTCTTGTTGGAACTATCTTGATCCTATTTTTGTTAACTTGTTTGTTTTTAATGAGATCTGGTCATCAGCATGGCAGTATAATGCAATAATTTAAGAGGCCTCCAAGTCTCTTGATGTTTACTACCTGTGATAATGGGGAAGTTAAAAATTCTCTTCAACCTCAGTTTCCTCCTCTAGCACATAGAAATAATAAGACTTGTAACCTTATGTGAATATTTTAAGAATTAAATGAGAGACATAGCACTTACTTTGCACAGTTCCTGGTAAGGGGTGAGCACTCACACATGTTATTAGGATCATTTATATTTCATATAACATAGTTATGCATTCTCTTTAAATAGCAGCAAATTTTCAAGATGGATTATAACTTAAACAAGTGTGAATCTCAGGGACAGAAAGTATTTTCATGAGAATCCACCCAAATCACAGTGCTTCAATCTTGTCCGTCTTGGCCTGTCAAAACGGTCATCTGGTTGTGTGAATACATTCAACAACCAACAATGCATAACTTCAAAAGGCAGACCACTTCATACGTATTTAAAAAGGCTTCTTCATGCTAAAGCATAAAGGAAAGAAGATTTTAACAATGATTTATCAGTTCAGCTATGCCAGCCAATATTTACTATAGGTATTGAGAATCTGTCAACAAACAAGGCAAACAACACTGAAGTTTAAAGATCTTTAAGAATTCCACAGTATTAAGTATAAATTAAGTTTGGACATTTCAAAGCTAATAATAACAATACTATAGAAATCTTACTGCAAGAAGTGGAATATAGACAGATCAATGAGAATAACAAAACTTCTTCATGAATAACAGAGGTAGGAGGCAAAATTATATCATCAAGGGAAAAGATCAATGGCAGAAAGAATTAATTCGTGATTGAAGCCCTGGCATCCAATGTGATGGCTTTAATAACAATCTCTTGATTCTATTACCCTACATAAGTAAGATTAAAATAAAATTAAAGGAAAAATTAAAAGTAAAATTAAAATAAAATTAAAATTACTCATAAAATGGAGGTAATTTGTAACTATTAATGATGAGGCCAGTAGGATAGAAATAAATTCTAAGAAATAATAGTTAGAGCCATGATCCTAGAGGTAAGGGGAATTTAGTGGCATTGTATATATTTCAAAAAATATAAAGTTGAGATATGTTTTATATGAGGATTAAGAAACAGGAGACATGATAAAACATTGATAATAAATGTACTCCAGAGCTCAGAGATATCCACGGGAATTAGAGTTAAAAATAAGCCACTGGTAAGAGTGGCATAATCCTAGGCCCTCTCATTATCTCAACTCATCTGGGATTAGGAAGACGGAGGTAGACGTTAGAGAAAAATATGGAGAGAAAGGCTCAAAAAATGGAAGGCTCAAGAAAAATAAGCCCTCTATATTTTATCAAAGACTAACACAAAACCATGTTGCTGTAAGGTTGAGGAAGATGAAGTGCTTTGATGATCTTAAAATGCACATAGGCAAGCCTGAAAACATGTCACTTACAAGAAGTTCACAGGTTCCATGGAAAGTCTATTAATGGACTCCCAGCTAAGTATTCCTGACCAATAGAAGAAAAAGCAGAAAGTTTCTCTTTGGCTAGTTCCTAAAGACTGACAACTTGGTTTTACAACACGGAGACCGTTTGTAAATAAAATAATAGTTATAATTAGACAAAATTGCAGAAAATACACAAATGCACGAAGAATATTAAGATTTCTAGTTATCATGCTAGCAAGAGATGATAAGTATTAGCATTTCTGTAAGTATCCTTTGCAGTCTTTTTCACTTAACCACACACATTGCCTTTCCATGTCAATGAGGCAAAGAGGCATCTATTTAAATGGATACATGGTATTTCATAGGATTGCTACATCATAATTTAATATCCAATGTCCTATTACTATTCCACTTAATTATTTTTTTTTTAAATCATAGCCGTGTACATAATGCAATCATGGGGTACAATGTGCTGGTTTTATATACCATTTGAAATATTTTCATCAAACTGATTAACATAACCTTCACAGCATTTTCTTAGACATTTACACTCTACACTTAGTAAATTTAACATGCATCCTTGTAAAATGCACTGTAGGTGTGTTCCCACCAATTACCCTTCCTCCACTCATCCGCTCCTCTCACTTTCCCACCCTCTACTCCCTCCCCCTCTTCTTGGACTATAGTTAGGTAATAGCCTTCATATGAAAGCTATAAATTGGTTTCATAGTAGGGCTGAGTACATTGAATAGTTTTTCTTCCATTCTTGAGATACTCTGCTAGGAAGAATATGTTCCAGCTCCATCCATGTAAACATGAAAGAGGTAAAGTCTCCATCTTTTTTAAGGCTGCATAATATTCCATGGTGTACATATACCACAATTTATTAATCCATTCATGGGTTGATTGGCACTTGGGCTTCTTCCATGACTTGGCAATTATGAATTGGGCAGCAATAAATATTCTGGTGTAAAGATCTTTGATATAAAGTGATTTTTGGTCTTCTGGATATATACCTATTAGAGGAATTGAAGAATCAAATGGCAGGTTTATTTTTAGATCCCTAAGTGATCTCCAAACATCTTTCCAAAATGAACGTTTGCATTCCCACCAGCAGTGTAGAACTGTTCCATTTTCTCCACATCCACACCAACATCTCTGGTTTGGGGATTTTCTGATGTGGGCTAATCTTACTGAGGTTAGATAATATCTCAAAGTGGTTTTGATTTACATTTCTCTGATTATTGAGGATGATAGCATTTTTTCATGTGTCTGTAGGCTGTGCACCTGTCTTCTTCAGAGAAATTTCTCTTCAAGTCCCTTGCCCACCCTGAGATAGGATCACTTGTTTTTTTCTTGATCACTTGTTCTTTTCTTGCTAATATGTTTGAATTCTCTGTGGATTCTGGTTATTAAACCTTTGTCAGAGACATAACATACAAATATCTTCTCCCATTCTGAGGGCTATCTGCTTGCTTTACTTACTGTATTTTTGGCTATACAAAGCTTTTTAGTTTGATCAGATCCCAGTAATGTATTTTTGGTGTTCCTTCAATTGCCCAGGGGGTCTTCCTCAGAAAATAGTCTCCCAGGCCCATTTCTTCAGGTGTTTTCCCTGCTCTCTTTTCTAGATTTTTATAGTTTCATGTCTTAAGTTTAAATCTTTAATCTAGTGAGAGTCTATCTTAGTTAATGGTGAAAGGTGTGGGTCCAGTTTCAGTCTTCTACAGGTCGCCAGCCAGTTCACCCACCACATCTTTTCCACACTGAATGTTTTTAATTGGCTTATTGAAGATCAAATAACAGTAAACAGCTGGGTTCATCTTGTGTTTCTCTATTCTGTTCCATACATTTACCTCTCTGTTTTTGTGCCAGTACCATGCAGTTTTGATCACTATCGATTTATAGTATAATCTGAGGTCTGATAGCATGATTCCTACTGCTTTATTTTTATTTCTAAGTAATGTCTTGGCTATTTGAGGTTTTTTCTGATTCCATATAAAATGAAGTATTACTTTTTCAAGATCTTTAAAGTATGACAGTGGAGCTTTAATAGGGATTTCATTAAAATTGTATATTGCTTTGGGTAGTATGGACATTTTAACAATGTTGATTCTTCCCAGCCATGAGCATGGTATGTTTTTCCATTTGTTAACATCTTCACCTATTTCTTTTCTTAGAGTTTCATAGTTCTCTTTATAGAGATCTTTCACGTCCTCTGTTAGGTAAACTCCCAAATATTTCATCTTCTTTGACACTACTGTGAAAAGAATAGAGTCCTTGACTGTTTTTTTCAGCTTAACTATTACTGTATATAAAAAGGCTACCGATTTATGAGTGTTGATTTTATAACCTGAGATGCTGCTCTATTCTTTGATCACTTCTAAGAGTTTTGTAGTAGAATCCCTAGTATTTTCCAGATATACAATCATATCATCTGCAAAGGGTGAAAGTTTGATCTCTTCCAACCCTATATGGATACACTTGATTGCTTTTTCTTGCCTAATTGTGATGGCTAAGACTTCCATTACAATGTTCAAAAGCAGTGGAGACAATGGGAAACATTTCCTGGTTCCTGATCTGAGTGGAAATAACTTCAATTTAACTCCATTTAATATGATATTGTTTGTGGGTTTGCTGTAGATGGCCTCTATCAGTTTAAGAAATGTCCTTTCTATACCAATTTTCTTAAGTGTTCTGATCATGAAGGGATGCTGGATATTATCAAAAGCTTTTTCTGCATCAATTGAGAGAATCATATGGTCTCTGTTTTTTAATTTGTTTATGGGCTGAATTACATTTATAGATTTAAGTATATTGAACCAGCCTTGAACCCTGAGATAAAACCCACTTGGTCATGGCATATAATTTGTTTGATGTGCTGCTGGATTCTGTTTGTTAGGATCTTGTTGAATATTTTTGCATCAATATCCAATAGTGCTATTGGTTTATAGTTTTCTTTTCTTGTTGGGTCTTTTCCTGGTTTGGGGATCAAGGTGATGTTTGCTCCATAGAATGTGTTGGGTAGTATTCATTCTTTTTCTATATTTTGGAAAAGGTTAAATAATATAGGTACTAGTTCCTTTTTAAAGGTTTGGTAGAATTCTGATGTGAATCCATCTGGTCCCAGGCTCTTCTTTTTAGGGAGATTTTGTATAGTTGATGCTATTTCTGAACTTGATATAGGCCTGTTCAACATTTCCACTTGATTCTGGCTAAGTCTTGAAAGGTGGCATGGTTCTAAGTAGTGGTCTATTTCCTTCAAACTTTCATATTTCTGAGAATAGAGTTTCTTGTAATATTCATTAAGGATTTTTTGATTTTCTGAGGAATCTGTTATTTCGTCTTTGCCATTTCTGATTGATGAAAATAGAGATTTTACTCTTTTTTTCTTGGTTAGGTTAGCCAAAGGTTTATCTATTTTATTGACCTTTTCAAAAAGCCAATTTTTAGATTTATTGATTTGTTGTATAATCCTTGTTTTCAATTTCATTTAATTATGCTCTAATTTTGGTTATTTCTTTTCTTCTGCTGGGTTTGGGGTTTGAAGGTTCTTCCTTTTCCAGTTGCTTAAAATGTCCCATTAAGTTGTTAACTTCCTCTCTTTCCAGTCTCTTGAGGAAAACTTGCAGTGCCATAAAATTTTCTCTTAGGACTGCCTTTGTGGTATATCCCAGAGGTTCTGGCAATTCATACTTTTGTTATCATTTTGTTCCAAAATTTTTGTAATTTCCTTCTTAATCTTGTCTGTGACCCAGCTATCGTTCAGCATAAGGTTATTTAGTTTCCATGTTTTTGTATGAATATGCGGATTCCTGTTGTTACTGATTTCAACTTTTATTCCATGATGCATCCCAGAAGATGCAAGGAATAATTTCTATTCTTTTAAATTTGCTGAGGTTAGACTTGTCACCTAAGATGCAATCAATTTTGGAGGATGTTCCATGCACTGATGAGAAGAATGTGTATTCAATTTTGTTAGGATGAAATGGTCCGTAAATGTCTATTACATCCAGTTGTTGAATGGTTAATTTTAAGTCTAAAATTTCTTCACTGAGTTTCTTATTGCAGGATCTATCCAACACTGCCAAAGAAGTGTTAAAATCTCAACTATTATGGTGCTGGAAGAAATCAAGTTGCTCATGTCTGTTAGAGTCTCTCATAAATTCAGGCGCATTCTGGTTGGGTGCATAAATGTTAATAATTGAAATCTCATCATGTTGAGTGTTACCCTTAACAAATATGAACTGACCATCCTTATCTTCCCTTGCTTTTGTTGGTTTAAAGCCTATTGTATCTGCAAATAAAATTGCACACCTGATTTTTCTGATTTCCATTTACCTAAATTATACATGACCATCCCTTCACCTCAAGTCTATATTTATCTTTTAAGGTAAGATGAAATTTTTGTATTCAGCAGATATCTGGCCTGAATTTTTGTATCCAGTCAGCCAACCTATGCCTCTTTAGAGGAAAATTTAAGTCATTCACATTAATGGAGAACATTGATAAGCCTGGTAAAATTTGGGGTACTGAGTTTTTCAAAAGTCCAGTGGACATTTTTAATTCTTTCGCCACTGTGGAAGTTGTAATTTGATCAAAATTTCTGAGTGAGTTTACGTTGGTGGTAGAGGACTGCACTGGTTGTTATGGAGAATAGGTCTGAGAATATCCTGGAGAGCTGGTTTAGTTATGGCAAATTTCTTCAACATGTGAATGTCATTAAAGTATTTAATTTCTCCATCATAAATGAAACTCAGTTTAGCTGGATACAGGATCCTGGGTTGAAAGTTGTTTTGTTTAGGAGGTTAAAGGTCGATAATCACCCTCTTCTAGCTTGAAAAGTTTCAGCAGAGATATCTGCAGTCATTCTATTATTCTTCCCCTTATAGGTTATGGTTTTCTTACATCTGGCTGCTTGCAGAATTTTCTCCTTCATATTAACTTTGGAAAAGTTAATTAGAACGTGTCTGGGAGATGCTTTATTTGGGTTGAGTTGTTCTGGGGTTCTGAAACTGTCTGCTATCTAAATTTCAGAATCTCTTGCCATGTTTGGGAAGTTCTCAACCATTATCCTGTGAAGTAGAACATCTGGGCCTTTCAAAGCAACCTCATCACCTTCAGGAATTCCTATAAGGTGAATATTAGTTTTCTTTGAATTGTCCTAGAGCTCTCTGAGAGAATGATCTGTTTTTGCTCTCCACTTCTCTTCCTCTTTCAGCATTTGGGAGTGTTCAAAAGCTTTGTCTTCAATATCAGAAATCCTTTCTTCTGCCTGCTCCATTCTGCTACTGAGGGATTCTATTCCCAGATCTTTGAGGGCTGCAAGTTCTTATCTCAATGTATCAAACTCTCGTGACTTTGTCTTTGAATTCATTGACTTCTTGAGATAATTTTTGAAATGCTCCTTGAATTTCTAATTCCAACTTTACCTCCATGCTATTAATCTTATTTGCAATCCAAATTCTGAATTCATTTTCTGACATCTCAGCCATTTGTTTACAAATGGGATCTTCTGGTGTGTCCACCATGTCATTGCTTGGGGGAGTTGATCTACTCTGATTATTCAGGTTGCTAGAGTTATTCCGCTGATTCTGCCCCATGATTATTTTATACCATTTTGGTAGATGAGCAGATAAGGTGAAGCTAGGTTGGGGGCTCCTAGGGTAGGGATTAACGAGCTTTTGGCCCCAAATCTGGGACTGGTGTCTTTACCTTTTCCCCTAGAGCTCTGCAAAGGACCCATACAGTTTATGTCCTGAGAAACTGGGGGGACTTGCTTGGTGTAGTGGGACTAAGTGGCTCTGTCTTGTTTTCAGCTGCTCTCTATCCAATCCTAGTGAATCAGTAACTCTGGGTTAAAGTGTCAGGGGGCCTGCGTTTCCATCCCAGATCAGTTGCTCCCGGGGCTGCCACTGGAGTAGATGCCTGGCTTTCTCTGGTTGCCAAGAGAAGTGGGGAGTATCTCCAGGGGTGTTAGCCCTATTGTTCCTGCTGCTGCCAACACTGCTCTATACTGTGGGACACCGCTTCTCTCTCTCTTGGTCCACTGTCTTCTCTTTACACCCATGCCACGTAATCAGCACAGACCTACAACAGCCCACACCTTGTCCACACCTCTCAAGAAAATGCCCAAGAATCTGGACTCCATGGGAGACAGGCTTTCAGACCACAGGGTGAGAGTGGAGGGGAGTGCTGGAACTTCAGAATTGCTGGAACTTCAGAACTAGAGAATATATAGTTTTATCTCACTTAATTATTAATAAAAATGCTTTAATACTTGTTTCCTTGTATACTGCTATAATTATATTTTTGGAATAAATAACTGGAAATAAAATTCCTAGTTGATATGGCATATACATTTGGAAGTGATTTCTTATGTTCACTCATTTATTCATTCAACAAATATTTCTTTGAAAGTCTATTTTCTTCTAGGCTATGTTCAAGAGTCTAGAAATAGGGAAGTAAACCAAAGAGATAAATGTACCAGCCCTCACTGATTTTATATTAAAATAAAATAAATAGGCTGTGATGCCACTGCACTCTACTGAGGGCGACAAAGTAAAACTCCGTCTCTAAAAAATAATAATAATAATAATAAATAGGCTGTACATTGTGCTTCACACCTATAATCTGAGTACTTTATAAGGCCTAGGCAGAAATGTCAGATGATTTGAGACCAGCCTGAGCACAAGTGAAATACCATCTCTAACAAAAAAAAAAAACAGAAAAATTATCTGAGCACCTGCAGTCCCAGCTAAGAGGGAGGCTGAGAAAGGAGGAGCCCCTGGGCCCAGGATATTGAGATTTCAGGGAGCTATTTTCACACCACTGAACTCTAGCCATAGTGATAGAGTGACAGCCTATCTAAACAAATGAATAAATAAGCAAAACACATGAAATATAGAGGTTATGTGGTGATAAAAAATCACAGTAAGAGGAAAAAAGAAGAATACAGATTATAGAAAGGTAATATTTAACATAGGACTTCAAGGAAGGCATTACTGAGAAAGTGACATCAGTGACCCAGAAAGAGAACAATGACCTTGAGGCAGTAGCCTACATCAGAAGTCCAAGGAAAATTGATGAAGTCTGTATAGCCAGCATGAAATGAGCAAGGAGCAGAATCGTAGGAAGTTAGGTTTGAAAGGCATCAGAAAGGGAAGCAGACCACTTAGGGCTTCATTGTTTAACAGGATTTTTCACATTGAGTTTTCTTCACATTGAGTTTCATTATAATCAAGTTGGCTGCAGTGTCAGAAATACCCTGTATAAAGGGTACGCATTTTGCAAAGCATAAAGCAAGGAGGTGAGTTTGAATATTATTGTTAGCAATGGCTTGGTCCTGGGATGGTGATCAACCTGGAGATGTATTGAAGGAAGGGCACCAAAAATGTTATCAAGATTAGTATGTAGGTGAGAGAATTAGGAATCAAGAAACACTTCAAGGTTTTTCACTGAGCAACTGGAAGGAAGCAGATGCCACATACTGAAATGGGAAATGTTTAAGTGTGAAGAAGAGTAGGTTTGAAGAAGAGGATGATGAGTTTGCCTTCTGACATGCATAGTTTGATATTCCAATTAAACATTCAAACAAAGATGCAGTTGAGCATTGGATATATGAGCCTGGAGTCAAGGGCAAAGAGAAAAACAAGAAAAAAACTAGAAACTCATTATTTCATAGAGATAGGATTTAGATAGATCCATTTCCATTTCTCTGGCAATTGTACTCTTGTAGCTGAACTTGGCTATGGAAAAACACAGAACCTTGCTGACTGATCTCACTTTGAATGCATCATTACATACCTGGAATGAGCCCTTAATGTCCTATATTTTCCTACTCCATTTTCCTAGTCCACGTCAGCAGAAGATCACCTAGGAAGAGTGATTGTATAGTAAAGAGGTAAAGAGTACAGTAAACAATCCTGTGTTGAGATGTCTGGGTATGAGGAGGAAAGAGTTAGAAGACTAGGAGTCAATTCAGAAGGAAAGCTGTGAAGGCCAAGTGAGGAAGGTGTTTGAGACCAACTTGGTGAAATGATGCTCAAAGTTCAAAGGATGAGAACTAAGAACTGAATAATGGACTTAGCAACATGGACATAATGGTGATCTTGACAAGAGAATTTTAGTGAAGTAGAGAGCGCAAAGACTGACTGAAGTGGGTGCCATCAAAAGTGATACAAGAGAAGGTTAGCACACCCCTTGACCAATGGATGGAAGAGGCCCTCAAGCCTGACAATATGCATATGGTTAAGGCATTGCCACCTACCTCAAAAGTGACAGTAGGGGAATAAGAGATAGCTCAAAAGCAACAGAGAAGAGGCTATAGGTCAGGGGGAAGTAGGTCAATGGAGGGTGTCAGTTTAGTATGTTTGTTTATTCGAGCATCTTTGTATGCCAATGGAAAGATCCAACAGAGGAGAAACAAAGCAAGAATGGAAGGGAAGGAGGAGTGAATTCCTATAGCAATGGCCTTGAGGAGGGATGGAAGTGAATACTCAGCTGGAGGAGCTGCCCTTACATGGGTCATGGATACCGGTCCTAAGTAAAAGGAGAGAAAGAAGGAAAAAACACACCAGAAAGATGAAGGTGGATTGGGCTCAGTAGTGAGGAACTTGTAGACACATTATGGGACTCAACATTATTTGTTAAGTGATGATGTGGGAGGGTACTATTAACAGAAGCATAAGGAAAGACATGAAAGTATAAAATGGTCAACCAGCAGAATGAGAGTGAATGGACTAGGAAAATATGGAGCATTAGGGCTCATTGCAGGTAAGTAATGATACATTTAAAGTGAGATCAGTCAGCAAGGTTCTATGTTTTTCTATAGCCAAGTTCAGCTACAAGAGTACAATTGGCAGAGAAATGGAGTTAATAGGTTTGGGTTCTGCTGAGCAAAGACTGAAACAAGATAAGACATGCAAGATAATGGTCTCTATGTGAGAAAAATTCTAAAGATGAACTGAAATTTAAATTGGAAAAAACAAAAGTGAGTACATGTAGGTGTGTGAGGGACAGTGAAAAAGTGGCAGAATTACCTGATTGTAGGTCACATGCAAATGTAGAAAATCATGCTGCCAAACAGATCATTAAAGTCATTGTACACCAACAATATCACTAGTGACTCATCTACCTGCATATTTTATCAACAAAGGGTGTCACTGCTTTTCTATGTGTACACATACATACGCACACATATACATTCATGTACACAATCATCTCACTAAACCTCATATTAATTATAATATTTCACTTGATTCCTACAGGTTCATTAGTAGACAATTTTAACAATTGTAAACATTTGTTTAAAAATTTTATATTACAGGAATTGAAGACAAAGATATTCTAATAGAGTAAATCACATGTATAAAGTACAAAACATAGAAGATTGCATGACACAGTAGGAAATGCCAAAGGTTATACAAAAAAAAAATTGTATATTCACATAACTATATAAAATCCTACTTTAGTCCTGTAGTTGCATTATCTCAGTACATTTCTGAGTTCATCTGAAGTATATAAACATCTGTATTCGTATACAAGGTCGTCTTACTATTGTGTGAATTTGTGCACAGGCGCCCATGTCCATGCACACACCTATTTTGTTCTATCCTCAGATTTTGGAATCACTATTAAAATAGCTTTGAGAAGTTAACCAAGAAACATTCCTATTCTTGTCCACACTCTGGAATAAATTACATAATGTAAGTATCTGTTCTTTGAAGGTCTGAAGAAACTAAAGTTTAAAAAAAAAATAGAGTCTGATGACTTCAGGGTGAAAAAATGAAGGGATCCAATTCCTTGACAAACTTTTTATTCCATGTCTAATTCCTAGTAATCAGATTTTCTATACTTGAGTTGGGGTTCTAATTTGTGTTTTCATAGAAAATAATACATTATATCTAAATTTTCTAATCTATTTGCATAAGGTCATGTGTTAGCATTATTTTATATATTTTAATCTCCTTTGTTTCTATTATTCACCCTTTAATTGTATTGTTCATCTGTATTATCTACCTGTCTTAAACTTGTTCATGGAATTGACTTACCCAAAGAACTAGTTCTTGGTTCTCCTTTCTAAATATTATGCTTGCATTTATCTATTTTAATACTTTGTCATATTCATCCTATTTATTCTGTTCACAATCCTTGAATTTAGAGCTTAATTTATTTACTCTTTATCTCCATTGTTTATTATTACAGAGCATGAATATGATTTGGACCACACCCCATTGAATTTTATATGTAATATTCTCTTGTCCAGTCAGTTGTAAGAATTAAAATGATGTTGGTTTTATTACCTAGCTTTATTTTTAGATTTGTAATTAACATTTCATTTCATTATGTTATAGTTGATAACATACTCTATAAAAAGCACTTGGGAAAGTTTTTGAGGGAAGTGTATGTGTGAGTACTGGTACACTAACATCTTTTGTACATACCACATAGACCTTTTCTAAATGTGTATTTTCTGTTTCTCAGTTTATAATTTTAATAAATAAGTATGAAACAGAAATAATCAATCATTTTATCCTAATCCTGTATCTATATTCATTTTTGTCTTTTACATCTATCAAGTGCTATATTTTGCTAAATTTCCCACTATCATTCTGGATTTCCATATTTTATGCTTTTTTTTGATGCATAAATATTTATTTTTTATTAAATTTACATATATTTTATTTTTCTATTAATTTTTTATTAAATCATTACTGTGTATATTAATGCATTTATATGGTATAATGTGGTGATTTTATATGCAAATTGGAATGCTTACATCAAACTGGTTAACATAGCCTTCACCTCACTTATTAATTATTGTGTTAAGACATTTATACTTTACTCTTAATAGATTTGACATACCCTTGCAATATGACCTTGAATAAGGTCCCATCGATTACCCTCCCTTCACCCAACCTCTCCCAGTCCCCTCCCCTCTTCTTCCCCCCTTTATCCTGGGCTATAGTTGTGTTTTATCTTTCATGTGAAAGTGTGGGTGACATGAATAGTCAGAGTAGACCAACTCCCCCCCATGAACAACAAAGGAGACACAACAGAAGATGCCATTTATAAGCAAATGGCTAAAATGGCAGAAATAGAGTTCAGAATATGGATGGCAAATAAGATCCATATTTCTACAAAACAAAATTGTTATCAATGTAGAACCCTAGTGCCAATTGAATATTGCTACTCAATTTCCTTTTTTATTTTAATTTTCTTCATTTATTTTTTCCTTTTCCTTATTTAAATCCTCTTTTTATAGGTCTAATCCTTATAAGTAGTTTAAATATGGATTATATATTTTTGACTTAATAGAATAGTCTTTTCATAAGAAAATCAAAACTTCTGTTAAGGACCACTGCTCCACATGCCCTATTCTTACTGTGATAGCTTACGTTTTCTCATTACTTTTATTTACTTTAGGTTTTATGTTTCCTTCTTTTATTTTGCTGTGTTTGTCAATTTTTTTTTCTTCCTCTACTTTCAAGAAGATAAGAAAATCTATAAATACCTCCAAAACTATGCTGGAAATTTGTGGCATACTTTATTTCTCCTTGGCTCCGATGTCCCATATTTTGTTCAAATAATCTTGAATATTATAATTTTACTATATATGTCTTATATTTAAAAAATAATTTCTTTAGTTCCATTAATAGAAATGTATATTGTATAATGTAATTCAGTATATTGTATAATGTTGTATATTGTACATTGTAATTCAGTATATTGACTGAACTGTCATATCTCAAAGCAGATTTAACTTAGCAATCCATAGCAAAAAAGACAACTGAGGAATCCCCAAATGTTTTAAAATGAAGCAATGAACTTTTAAATAATACCATGAGTCAAATAAGTCACAATAAAATTAGAAAATATTTTGAGCTTAATTATGATTTTAAAAAAATCAAAATTTAGTGCTTTAAAGTTGTACTAAGAGAAATTTAAAATCTCAAATTTATATATTAGAAAAAGAAAAAGGATGAAAATCAGTGATTTAAACATTCATCTTAGGAAGGTAGAGAAATAAAAACAAATTAATCCCCTACGTTCCTGATGGCAGTTTCAAAGCTATTCTGCCTCTAGTCCCTGCTCCAGTTCAGGAGCTGTCAATGGTATGTGAAAGGAAGCCTGGCTAGTTCTCCTGAGTGCTTACGGAAATGTGGTATGTAGAGAAAGGATCACTGCACCTTTCCTTCTTTCCCAAACTCTTCCATCTCACCACATCTTTAAAATATATTATATCCTTCTAATTTCATAAATGGTCACAATTTTTAGCTTAGCATTTTAGATGAGAAAATTAGCAAAACTTGATCACTTAAATACAACCAGTAGTGATTCTGTTTTGAAGAATTTTTAAGCAGATGCATGTACATGCATTTAATGTAGTTAAGTTAGGAAATACATCTGATTCCAAGAAATTTATTAACTAAATTACCATTTTGTTTAACTGTTTAAATAACTCCTTTCCAAGAGTTCCTTATGTCATATATGTAATTCTTCCTCTACTAAGTACAAATGTTATCATACCACTCTACAGAAAGAGAGTAATTACTAGATTTGTGAAATCATCTGGGATAGATATTAGTGGTCAAGTTGGGTTCAAAATATAGAAATCATGCTTAATATGCCAAATTTTCAGAACAGACAACTTTGATATGAAAGGAACTATAAATACACAGACAGATCACCGCCCACAAGGAATAACATGCTCTTTGAGGAATCATTCGTTACTTAGACATTTAGGATATACAAAACTATGTGTACTACTGTACTTTAAAATATAATAAGTATGTCACTTTTTGAATCTATAGATTTGGTTACTCAAGTAAAGCTCTTAATTTTGTGAAGAAAATAAAATAAAACATCGTTTCTGGATATGGTTTCAGGTATCAGAGTGGTTTAAGTCAGCCCCAGCTAAAGTCAAAGAAAACAATTTAGTGATCCTTTGAAGTCCAGCCTATGCATAAATTACTGTGGTTTGGGGATGAATTTGAGTGTGTGTTTGAGTATATGTATTATCAAAAGAATATACTAATGCTTTTTTCAATTTTCATATACACATAAATGATACATAACACATGTGTTGTATATATACAGGGTGGACATAAAGTTCATGTGCAATTTAAAATAGTTTAACACAGTAAGTTGCACACAAACTTTATGGACACCTTGCATATAGCTGAGTGGTATTACAAGTCTATTAAGTATGCATGCAATTTCATTCTTTCAAAGAACCAAGAATTTTTTTAAGAAAATTTTAAAAAAATTCTTCTAATTTTTTAGAAGAAAATGATATTTCCAAAATGGTAGCTTTTCATTTTCACTTTCACTTAAAAATGGTTCATTATGCTTTTAGGAATACATTCATCTACAGTGACTAAGTGACTCTTAAAGACCCTTGATGCACTATGATTTGTTGCAATATTTTATCTGGTTTCTACCCTGCCTCTTAAGTTAGCAATTTGCTTTCCGGAGGTCCTAAAATCAATAGATATTCTTTAGGTCAATAAAGCCTGGCCTGTGCAGGAATTTTCAGCAGCCATCTAGATAACATATTCTGAAACTGTGGGAAGTCATAAAGGAAAAGAATCGGTGCATAGAAGACATCTAGGCTTTCTAGGCAGACAGTATTTGAAAGAGAGAAATTAGTCTCTGGGGGTCGGTAAGCTGTCAACACTGCAGCATCTGTTTTCTGACATGCTTCATAGGTCACCATGTCTCCCCAGTTGTTCAGTATAAACAGAAGCCAAAGAAAGAGGCAACAGGATTCACAGGCTACCCATCGAGGTGACATTTGGTCCTAGTGAGCCTATTACCACAAGAGTTCCCACTGGAAATGGGTACTCACCAACCCTAACCAGAGGAAATAAAAAGAACCTGGCCCCAAATTCCAGCCATTATAGACCTGCCAAAAAGCTGGGAACTTTACAATTAGAAAAATTAAAAGACAAAATACTTTCCCAACCATAAAGATCATGGCAACTTTATTTATATTTTATCAACATTAATAAACAACGGTGATGCTGTTGAATAAATAAGTAAATGGTGAGGAAGAAAATTTCTGGATAAAAATTTTTAGTATAAACAAAAACGTCCAATAGAAGAAAACATAATTACCATTGTCTTTAGAAGCAGCAGAAAGCAATAGTGCTAACCCTGACATCAGAGTTTCTGAGTTTTGAAGGAAGTAGAAGGGTCGTGGCATGGCCCTAAAATAAGCAGTGGAGAAGTTACCAAGATGGTGGTTAGGACAACAGGCTGTGGTGCCACACGGCCTGGGTCAAAGGTCGATTCTGCCACTTATAAATTATAACACTGGACATGAGAGTTAACCTCTCAGGACCCAATTTCCTTATCTGTAAAACAGGAATAATCATGGGACCTAGCTCCAAGGCCATGAAGAGCATTAAATGAGAAGAATCTCTAAGAGTTGTTTGGAGGTCTCCTAGCACAGGGTAAGCACTTAATAAAATATTAACTCTTGCAATGAAGAGAAAACATTTCAAAGCACCTAAGAAATCAGCCAGCTACCACAAGACCTGATGTCAGCAGATGCCCTGTACTTCACTTTCAATCATTTATTAAACAAATATTTATTAGCCATCTACATATGGTAGTACTGCACCAGGCACCGAGATTCCAGAGATAAAGACAGAGTCCAGACCCACAGACTTCTCATGGCATTATTTCCGTCATTTTCCTAAATTGACACTCCCTGGGATGGTGATGTAAGGCCTGCCTTTTTCATATCTAGAGTTCCTGCATTTCTGCCAAATCTTTATTTCACATCACCAGACACATTTGTACTGTTTTCATATTTATTAGTTCATATTACTCTGCATTATTAAATCTACTTAGAAACAGAAAGCTTAAAATTAAGGGCAATTTTTCTTTCTATGAATTCAGCAAAATTCTTGTAATAGATCTTGTATTCTGATGAACTGGAGATTAAAAAAATTTTGTTGTATATTTATTTTAGTTACTGGCTAATGGAAAACTATCAGATTTATTTTTAAATGAAGAAAATATACATTTTAACCAATTAGAAATGTTGAAAAATGAGATTTCATTTCTTTCATTGTTTACCAATGACTAAGTGAAATGAAAAATTAAAAAAAAAAAAAAACATAAACAGGGCAGTCATATCAGGCTAAAAGTAGTATCCTTTACCAAAATATGTCTCTAATACATCTTCTATATGCTCTGACCTTGTTATTCATGAGGTCTGTGATATTTTAGTTCAATAAATACAAAATTATATACCACGTATAAAGCTATTAAGATAAAAGTAAAAAAAAAAAAAGCTAAGCAAATCATCCATATGGAAATATGATGTTACTTTCTCTGAATTTAATTCTGTATACATGAATAAATTTCAAGAAGAAAAAACATAATAGCTAATTTTAAAATGTCTTACATAGTGAATGCTGATATGCATTTAAAATGAAATGTAAAAAACCTTGAGCTACCATTTTTTAGGAATGTACTTTTACATAAGTACATATTCTCAAATTGTTGATACTACCAGAATACAAATGTAAGAGTGAGTGTCAATTTTCAATTTTGACATTTTATTCATGTCACTAAGAAGCAACAGTATGTAGCACAGGTGGGCACGGTCAATGTTTGTGCAGGCAGGCTGGTGAAGGTCTGACGAGCATCAAGATACTGGAAGAAAATTAGAATATCTCCCCCATAAAACACTAATCAAAATCAAGGGGAAAAAATAATGAAGGACTTGTCAGTGTGCCAACTTGACCAGGTAATCAAGGTAAACATAACCAGTGACAGGACCAATTGGCACAGTGTATCTCCAGATGTGGCGTACTGAGGAAAGCTATCATCAGTTCTATGGGCTTCCTGACAAGAATACAGGGTTGTCCTACAGGATGAGAGGGCTATAATTCTCAGACCATAAAAGATACCACAGAAAGATTGGAACTGCTCCCGATTGAAGGAGATGATGATAAATGACAAGCAAATGAGACATCTGTTCTTTGCTAGAATCCTGGGCCAAGAAAAAAAAAGAGAGAGAGAGACATTGTGTAGATAGCTGGTGAAATCTGAACAGGGTCAGTAGATTATATAATACTGTAGTGTCAGTGTTAATTTCTTGACTGAAGTTTGTATGTCAACTAAATTAGAGAGTGTCGGTGTTTTGAGAAAATATACACTAAGTATTTTTTATTTTATATTTTCAATTACTATGGGCACATAATAGTTGTATACCTTTATATAGTATACTGGAGTATTTAAAAGTAATAGAGCATTTGGTCAGTAAATACAACTGGAATAAGGGATAGAGGGTGATACATTAAATGAGCTAAAAATATTATGAATTAGGAAATCTAGTAAATGAAATTCTTTGAATTATACTCATAACTTTTACGTGGACTTGCAATTGTATCAATTTTTTTTTGAGACAGACTCTCACTTTGCCAGACTCTCATCAGTAGAAAGCCATGGCATCATAGCACACAGCAACCTCAAACTCATACTAAAGTGATTCTCTTGCCTCAGCCTCCCAAGTAGCTGGGACTATTAGGCATCTGCCACAACACTTGGATATTTTTAGAAATGATGTCTTACTCTTGCTCAGGCTGGTCTCGAACCCATGAGCTCAGGCAATTCACTCACATTGGCCTCCCAGAGTGCTAGGATTACAGGTGTAAGCCACAGTGCCCGTCCTCAGTTTTTTTTTTTAATTAAAAGCAAATATCAACCAGGAAAAAAGGCTGCATATATATGACTTAATATATATGACAGTGGTATCCTTAATATATAAAGAGTTCTTACAAATAAGCAAGAAAGATAGCAAGACTCTCATATAAAAACTGGAAAGGATATTCAGAAACAAATTATTAACAAATATCAAAAAAAAGTTCAAAGTCACTAATACTCAAAAATCAGTAAACTTGTCAGATGCTATATTAGCAAAACATTATTTTACAATATAAAGCTCAATGCTTGAAAATGTAGTCTATGTGTGAATGTTAAAGTTTAAGAGTATAAGTATTTAAAGTTCAAGTCATTTACAAAGCAAATTGCTTCCTTGTAGTTCACTCAAAACACATCTTCGTTCATTTTTGGTGCTGTTTGGGACATTTGTGCTAGATGAACAAAATGGTTTAAGCTGAAGTATTCAACAATTCATGTATTCTGTGCTGCATTCAGTATCCTCAAAAATGTGTCATCCTACAATCAAATGTAATTTTTACAACACCCAGAGTTTTAAATAACCACAGGTTAAAGTACATGGGAAAGATGACAGCATGTCAGTCCTATTCTTTCAAAATGATCAGAGGACAGAATCACTGAAAAGAGCCAAAATATGAATTACTTTTATTCAGCTGTTAGAAAACATATTAATACAAGATTTCAGCCACAAAAAAATTCCAAAATAAATGGAATTCTAAGAATAGACAACTTAGAAATAAGGAAAATAAGATTTCTTTAATAATAGAGATAACAAACTCCACTGTTAAGACACCAAAATAATATTTCATGTGGACTTTTTAAAAAGGTACACACTTCATTATAACTAAAGGAAATAATAAATAAAGTTAAAAATAAGTTGAATCTTTTTTTTTTTTTTTTTTTTTTTAGAGACAAAGTCTTACTTTGTTACCCTCGGTAGAGTGCCGTAGCGTCACAGCTCAAAGCAACCTCCAACTCCTGGGCTTAGGTGATTCTCTTGCCTCAGCCTCCCAAGTAGCTGGGACTACAGGTGCCCGCCACAACACCTGGCTATTTTTTGTTGCAGTTTCGCCGGGGCAGGGTTTGAACCACACCCTTAGTATATGGGGTCAGCGCTCTACCCACTGAGCCACAGGCACCATCCCCCCCCAAAAAATTAAATCTTATTTGTGGACAATAAATTATGGAAAGATCATTATAATTTTTTAAATGACCCATTTGTAAAATTATTTTAAGGAACTAATCCAAGGTCTAAAGAGCATATGTGAAGTTTACACTGAAATGAGAAAACTAAAATCAGAAGTGTTTTAATATCAAAGAATTAAAATACATTACAACAATTCCTCAACATCCATCTTGGAAAAGATTATTAAAATGTCACTGCATACCAATAACAGATGGCAGATTAATAAAAGACAATTAAATAAACTCTGATGGCACATTGAATATTTTGTTATTACACTCCGAGCTGATCCAAAGAATCTAACTTTGTCACAAAGACAAAAGAGAAAGCAATTCAAATACTATGAAGATGTTACTTATGATACTTAACAAAATCAATTTTTCTAGTAATACAGCAATTTGAAAGTCTTTTTAAAATTAGACAATGTAATAGAAAAATAAAGAGCCAGTTTCAGTAACCCATAAGATTTCTAGTAACAAATACAATGAAATGTGTACATGTCCTTAATTGTAGATAATTATAAAATGAAAGACAACATAAAAATATAGAGATAAACCATATTCCTCCATGAGAATACTGAGTAACATAAAAATGTCAACATAATAACCTATAATTTCAATGTTATGCAATGGAATTTATTTTCATAGAACTTAAAATATTTCTAAAATTCATCCCAAAACTGAAGTTTCAACCATAGCAAGAATTTCTTAACAGTAAGAACAAAGAGATTTGAACTATTAGATACCAAGTCTTATAAAACTACAGTAATCAGAGTAGGGTGGTATTTCTGCAATAGTCAACAAGTAAATTAGTAGCACAGAGTACAAGGCCCCGAAACAGACTTCAACACTGATAACAATTTGAGGTGGCATTAGATATCCGTGAGAAAACATGGGCTGTTGAAACAATGGCACTGATACCACTCATTGCACGAGATAATCACACCTATATTTAAATCCAAAATTCAATTTGTTTTTATTAGGAAAGACTAAAGAGCATTAAAATAGATCACACATTGAATATGGCAAGTCAGAGTAAGATGGAAAGTTTAGTACAAATGTTCTATTATCCCTTTTCAGATCTCAATTAAAAGATCAATGGAAAACTAATCAACATTATCTCAGTTTATGCCTACATGTAATGTTAATTGTGAAGTCAAACAACGTGCTGAGATCACTGCTCTTTCACTCTGAGTGACATAAACTCTTCAACATCCAAAGGAGAATGTTCAATAGCTTCAAGGACAAATTAACTTTTTTGCTTACTTCCAACAATTTTCCAATATCATGCTACATTTTGTTTTACTTGATATATTGGACCAAAATTTCTCATACAAGATTTTTACATTTTTCTTGAGTTTTCTAATTGACCTTCTCTTTTGCAGGAAAAAAAAAAAAAATTCCTTCACTCTCCCATTAATATAATTCTACCCTTTATGGACAGAAAGTACTGATTCCACTACATGTCATTTAAGAAAATTTAGTACCTCAAAAAACATCATATAGACCAGAAGACATATGAAAAATATACACGACTAGAAGTTAATATCCTTATTAAATGGAGCTCATTTAAATAAGTAAGAAAACATAGGAAAATGGACAATGTATATAATGCAATTTATAGAAGAATACCTGAGTGACCAATAAGTGTATGAAAAGGATTCAACCTCAGCAACAAAATGTCACTTCTCACCTATTGAATTGGAAAAACGTTTTAATCATTGTTGAAGAAAGTAGGTAATTAAGACATAGCTAATGAGACTGCTATGAATTAAAGCTTTGTATGATATATGAGTATTGCATATATATTTATAACATGTAGGAAATTCCACATACACAAAATTTGACAGAATCTAAATCTAGGTATCTATCCAATATTATAAAATTCTGATGTACACATAACCAGTCCATATAGAAATAGCCATACTGGTTGATTATAGTCAGGGTCACTTCTAATTCATCACTTTCCTTCTTTGGTTTTTACTGCTCATGCCATACTGGTTACTAAACCTTTTGAATATCACCTGTGAATACAACAATATATTTCATCTTGGTAATGACTATTTTGCATGTACATTTTTTAAACATATGCACTGAAGGCCTATATTTATAATATAAAAAAGGGTGTTTATGTAAATGTGTTACTGTCAAAAACTAAAACAGACAAACTGATAAATCAGAAGAGAGAACCCAGAAACGATTTATAATATAAATATAAGATTCCATTTCAAATGGAGGGAGGATCACTTAAATAACTGGAGCACTTGGTTATCTGTTTGAAAAATGTTTACAGCCTCATTTCTTAATTACACTAAAATTAATAATAGGTTTGTTCAAGAGTTAGCCAGGGAAACAATAAAAAATTAAAAAAAAAAAAAGACTACTTGATCTCAAAATAGGGAAAACCAATTTAAACAAGCAAAAACAAACAAAAAAACTACCACGAAGAAATTAATTAAAATAACAAGCAAATAGTAGGCATAAAAAGAGAAATATGAAAGATGGCGGCTGAGTAACAGCTTCCCTGCAACTGGGAAAGGCGAGTCGGGGGAGACAAGACTCCAGACATCTCTAGCTGGTGGGATCTGCCTATGATCATCCCTTTGAGGATACAGGGAGCCAGCAAGGGACTTCTGGACCCCAGGAGGAGTACAAAAACAGTGAAAAACTGGCAAGTGGCTGCGTGTGTTCGATCAACCTAATCACATCGGCAACCGTGAGTACAAGCAGCAGTGAGACTGCAAACTGGAAAGGCCCTACCTGTGAACTTTTTTGGTGTTCTTGGACTTGGCGCTCAGATGAGCTGCCTGGGGGAGAGCTTGAGCAAAAGTGTGGAGAACTTTGGGCATT
>CAUYPK010016180.1:0-13648 GCA_963574355.1 Loris lydekkerianus | reverse complement strand
GGTTGCTGTGAGCTATGATGCTACAGCACTCTACTGAGGGTGACACAGAGAGACTCTGTCAGGAAGGAAGGAAGGAAGGAAGGAAGGAAGGAAGGAAGGAAGGAGGGAGGGAGGGAGGGGGACGGTGGGAGGGAGGGAAGGAGGGAGGAAGAAAGGAAGGGAGGGAGGAAGGAAGGGAGGGAGGAAGGAAGGAAGGAAGGAAGGAGAAGGGTGGGAGGGAGGGAAGGAGGGACGAAAAGAAGGAAGGAAGGGAGGGAGGAAGGGAGGGAGGGAGGGAGGGAAAGAAGGAAGGCCGGGAGGGAGGGAGGGAGGGAGGAAGGAAGGAAGGACTATCCTACTCATTACATTATTCATCCTCAAGTTACCCTGACTGCAACTGAAAGCCACATCCAGGCGTTTATCAATTTCATTTCTTTCTCCTAAGGGTTAAGATAGAATGATTATATATGGTGATGGGGATTAGAGATGTGGTTTGTTAACTAGATGTCAAAGGACAGAGATTTTCAATTGCTTTATCTTCCTCTTCTGCAGATGTAGACACCATTCGATCCATTTTCATTCCATACCACATGACACACACACAGTGTCTGTACTCCTGTAAGCTTGATAAGCTTTTTTTCCCTTGCTTATTATCATTGCCTTGAAACAGTGATGTCAGATGGAGGGGGTAAATCCATAGTATCTAGGATTTTGACTGAACAGGACTCTGTGACCAACTAGGTGTGGGAGGTAGAAGTGAAAACTGGTGACATCCAGATTTCCTGCCTGGTTGGGTGGTGATGCTATTCCCAGAGATTAAAATTATAGAAGAGAAACTGGGTTGGGGAAAGATAATATAATAAATATTAGATACTTCGAGTCTGAGGAATCAGTGAGCAGGTGAAGATGTCTGGTGGGCCCTTAACCAATATATCTGGTGTCCTTGTAAAAGGGGAAATTGGGACCCGGAGACAGACACGCATCCAAGGAGATGGCCATTTACAAACCAAGGGGAGAAGTTTGGACAGGCTCTGCCTCTCAGCCCTCTGAGGGAACACACAGTGCAGTGGGTGGCGCCAACACCTTGATTTTGGACTTTCAGTCTCTAGAACCATGAAGTAATACATTTCTGTTGTTCATGCCACCCTTGTTTCAATACTTTGTTGCAGCAGCCCTGGCAAATGAATCCAGATGCCTCTGAGATATTAAGAGTATGGAGATTAAATAATAACTAAACAGGCATGTCTGGGGTGCAGAGAAGTCAGGCCCAAGCTACGCCTTGGGAAGTCATCTGTACTGATAATGGCAAGTAATATCAGGCCTTCATCAGTTACAGGGCTGCTGAGACACTCCATCTTCTGCAGTGCCCACGTACCCTTGCCAACCAAGGTGGTGGGAATATCATCTGCCCTGTCCTCTAGTTCCACCCTGGCTGCCTCCCTCTGTCCTGCTGGATTTTGCTCTTATTTCCAAATTCTAGCCTGAGGCCTGTGTCACCAGACCTCTGCCTGCCCAGAGTTTAGAAGCTCAGAAATATTTAGGGAGCAAATAATCACCAGTTCCTGGCCTAGTGGATATGAAGACAGTTTGGAGCTCCCTGGTCTTAAAGGCAAAAGAGCACGTTTGGAATAATCTTGACTTTTTGAGGGGAGGAAGACCAGATGGCTGTTTCTCCATAACGCTGCTCCTCCTGGTGTCCCACAGAGACCTTTGCAACCCTCGCAGCCCTTGTTCTATCTACTCTGGGAACTGTTGCTGGAATGCCAGCTCTGAGGACATCAGACCCTGTCTCCCACTCTTGAGGGAAAGGAGAGGCTGCTCTGAGCTCAGAAGGAGGGTGGAGTGATGAGGGAGGTCTTGGAGGTAGGGGCTAGTTACTCTGTGTTTTTCTTTTGTAGTTCATAATTTTGCACATTTTCATTAATTTTACACACTTTTTAAAATTAGCACATATTACTTTTATAGTAGAAAATCATCAATACATTTTGTTTTAACCAAGTTGTCCTCCATGTCAACCTCAAAGAATACACACAGGCCCTTATTCAGTACATAATTTGATCTAAAATAATAAACTTAAATAATCTTGCTAGGTAACAGGAAGAAGGAGGGAAGGGATTGGTCACAGAACATCCTTGGATGAAGGGCTGAAGCACAACTTAGACTTTACCTTAGAAACTTTGGGCTTTTTTTTCTCAGTAGTAGGTTCTACTTGTCAATTCTGGAAGAACAGGCAAGATCCAGTTTGATACCTCACACCTGATGAACTCCCCCTGACAGAGATGGAAAAGGTGGTATAACCAAATGGCCAAACGTGCAGAGTAGTTTCTTTCCCTCTCTCCTTCCCTCCCCACTTTCTTTATTAAGGATTAAAGCACAATGGTCAAAAAGAAGCCAAGGGGTGCAGATGGGGCAAAAATATACCCCTGATCTTGGGGTAGATAGAACATGAGATCTTAAGACAGGCAGTCCCCCAGATGCAAACATCCTACTTACTTCTGTAATGATGTCACCCCACTTCTAAGTTAGATCCCATTCTGAGGCACTGGGGACCCACCTCAACATGTAAGTTTGGTGAGGACACAATTCAGTCCACAACAGAGTCTCACATGCCACGTGTCCCCAGTTGAACTTGATCCCTCCTCCCACTCCTGATCCCCCCCCCCCAGGATCCTCAGTGCAGTGGGTGGCACAGGAGCCAGATTGGCCATTTCTTGCTGCTTCATCACCTCCTGAGAACTTTGTTTCCTACTCTCCCTGGCATGCCCAAAATGCCCAAGTATTTCCAGACTCCATTCACCACTTTCTTCCAGATCAACATCTTCCTAGTGCAAGGTGACACCCTCCTTTGCTCAGCCTCCTACAATAGCAGTTTCAATGGCTGTCTGTCCTCAGCTATCAACTTTTTTTTCAAAATGCAAGTTTAACTATGTCATCACCACCCCATAAAATAATTCAATGACTTCTCATTGTCCCAGGATGAAAATCCTCAACACAGCCTGTGAGATCCTCGTGGTTGGCCCCTTCACGGACTTGCGTCACTTGGGACACTTTGGCGAGCGATCCGCTCCTTCCTTCTCTTTTGGAGTTCACAGTCTAGTGGTGGGAGACAGGTGATAAAAAGAAAATGACTGGATTATATGGTATGTTAGAAAGTAAAGAGGGCTATGGAGATGAATGAAAAGTCGAGACAGGCAGGAATAAAGTGGTGGGGCACACAGAAGGAGAATAGGCCGGTTACAGTTTTAAGTGAAGTTGTCAAAATGACATTTGAGAAGATGACCTTTAAGCAAAAACTCCAGTGAGATCACAGAGCTATCTCTGTGGTCATTTGAAGGAAAGAACCTTCCAGACAGAGGAGAACAAGAGGAAGAATCACAGGAAGTGATTACAGAAGAAATAGAGCTGAACGGGAGGAAAAGATCCCAGAAGGCCTCGTGAGTCCTTGTTGGAACTTTGGCTTTTACTCTGGATGAAGTGGGGAGTCATTACTAGGCTTTATGCAGAAGAGAAATAAAACCTGACTTACAGTTGCCTTGCCCTGTTGAAAATAGACCTCAGAGGATAAGAATAAAAGCAGGAAATGCAATTAGGAAGCTACTAAGTAGTCCAGGCAAGGAACAATAGTGACTCAGACCAGACATTGTAGCAGGTCGAGTCTTAGGACAGTGTTCATCAAAAGGCCAAAATTTGCAGCACAGGCTGGGAAACATCTTACAGTGTAAGATTTTCCATACACATTACCCACCTGCTTCTCCAAGACCCTTCCAGCCCAGAGTGCAGCTCTCTCTGGTGCCTCCTGTGTTATCAGGGAAATGTCTGGAGTCCTTCATTCCAAGCCACCATGTTCCTGCCTTCCTGGACCTCACTGGATAACACCAGTGGTCCTCACTTTCTGTCCCTCTTTGCCACTGCTCACCTCTGTCCCAGCAGGCTAAGCCACATGGCTTATTTCAAACTACTCTTCCACCTTCTGATTGCTAACTTTCTGCTCTCACTGCAGCGTTGCTCACAGTGTGTCCTGTTGACTCACTTTTCACTCTCACTTCGCTTGTCGGGTCAGCATTTAGCAGGGGCTGTGTCTTAATCACGCTGCGCTTCTCTCCGCAGCCCTCCTGAAGCGGGCCTCACACCCCGTGCCTTGGCCTCACACCCCATGCCTTGGCCTCACACTCTGTGCCTCCTCTCAGCTGTCAGCCTCAGCCACACTCACCTAGACCCGCCACCCAGGCAGCCATATTCATTCATTCTTCCTCTACTTCACCTCTTTGCTTTCTTTCCCCTCTCTTCTCTGCAAATGGCCCTGAATTCCCCTTTTCCCTTACAAACTTCAACAGTTTCTGTTTATTCATGTTTCAAATCTCACAAACATATTTGTTAACCTTTATCCCAACCTTCCTTTACAAGGACTTGATCTGCCTATTCTTCCACAAGCAATTTTCAAAGAGGCCAGGTGAGTTAGCACCGACCCGAGCTTTTCTGGATGCCTCTTATCAACTCCAAGAGGCCTTAGAGTGAGGCAGCGCATAAGACTTCTCTCTGCACTTATTGGCAGGTGCCCAGTGAATCAGTAATATCGTTCCATATTCCCAGAAGAGGATAAAGGACAATACAATAGTATTTCATCTAGAACTCTACAATAAGCAATGTCACCTTTGCAGAATACAGCTTCAGAATGGGGAGAAAGGAGAGAGGGCTCTAAGTGGCCAGTACATGTCACAAACTTCAAGTCCCAATGCTGAGGCACTTGAGTCATTGGAAAGCCACCTGGGGGTTCGTCCTTAGTTGTTTATGCTTATTCTTCATGTAATTCTGAAGATTTGGAATCTGATGTCTGACACCATAGCTAATGAGAAATAACTGATATAAAAGGAGAGACATAATCTTCTTTAGGCAAAAAAATGTTCACCAGTGAGACAAATAATACAGTCTGGAAAGAAAAAACACATGCAAAACTTAGAATTCAGACTGCACAGAGTGGAGTCCGCACATGCAGAGCTGGGTCGCAGCCAGCTCAGATACAAAATATGATGTTTTGTCAACATGGACCCAAGAGGAAGAGGTGAAAAGCACTGAAATGCAGGGATGGTGGGACACAGTGGGGTAAGTTTGTCTACTGGGACCTCCAATGGGTGAGAAGTGATTTGAGGACTCACAAGCTCCCTGCCTTTCCTTGCTGTACCCTTGACTGGGTGAGAAATAATGTGAGGACCCACAAGCTCCCTGCCTCTCCTTGTCGTGCCCTTGACTGGGTGAGAAATTATTTGAAGACTCACAAGCTCCCCGCCTCTCCTTGTCATGCCCTTGAATGGGCGAGAAATGATGTGAGGACTCACAAGCCCCCTGCCTTTCCTTGTCGTGCCCTTGAATGAGTGAGAAGTGACATGAGGACTCACAAGCTCCCTGAGTTGTGCCTTGGCCTGCCTTCTCTGCATCCCATTCTGGACTACAGATTTTCACACCTGATTACAGGTTTCAGCACCATGAAAGAATTCCAGTGCTCCCCACTCCTTGTAGTGAGCACAGTGTGTCATTCACTCGTTAGGCTAGCCAGAGGCTTGGGCACCTGTGCTGACCACCAGCAAAGTCCACTGTCACTTCCTATGCCAACTTCCACACCCATCCTTCTAACTCAGCCAGCATTTATTGGGAATCATCTATAGTATGGCACTGTCCCAAGAGCCCTCTTGAAGGTCCTCCCTATAACCTGTGAGCAGATCCTGCTATCTCCACTATCTCCAAGTGGGAACTGAGGTTCAGTAACAGAAGAGGAGAGGCTTAAATCCAGTTCTCCTGGCTCAAAGACACAACATCACTGCTTCTCCAGGGTACAGACAGGCATGACACCAACCCATGTTGAGGGCTCTGGAGAGACCCTGAATCACTGGATTGTTCCAACTAAGAATACATTTTCTTTATCCTTTTTAAGAGAGCCAAAACTGTTTGTCTTTGAAAGTTTCCCAATGTCTGTAGTTTCCAGAAATAATCCAAGTCCGAATACCATATCAGGGTTAGGAACTGGCTGAAAGACTCAATACTCAATGCTGGACTACAGCTTACTTACCTCTAAGGTATTTGTATTTAACAAAGCATATTTTGAGCAAAGTCACATTTTTGGTGAGGAATGATTTTCAGATGATTCCCAGATGCATAGCCCTGGTGACAACAGAGGCTGCAGGGTACGGCTATCCCCTGAGTGGTTTAGTGAAACTCCATATGTTCAGGGGAGTCTGCCTTTGTTTCCATGCTTTTAATGATCAAAGTCAGTAAAACGCTCAGTGGAAAAATTCCCACTGATATCACTACACTGTCATTTTCCCACCTGTCTTCAAAGAGTTTTCCCAAATGCACTTTAATGCTATTAATTGTGTAAGATTAGGTGAACACCATGTGGAGGTGGGAATCAGGGTGCACATGAGCTCTCAGGGATTCCCACATGTGCACCACATACACAGACCTGGACACTTCTCTTCTTCCACTCCAGAAGTCACAGCCTGGGTGAGCACCCCGCTGGTCAGCTTCTACAATCCCCTCTGAGCTCATCTACCTCCCTCTGCTATAATGAATTGTGCCCCCAGCCTTTTGCAGTTCACTCTGGGTAAAGTAGCAATTACTCACAAGGCTTCCAGAGCAGATGTTTTCTTCACAATCTGCCCTTAAATCATATCCTCAAAAATACCCTTACCTTGTCTCAAGCAGGAGCAAATGAGCAGCTAAGAGATGCACTTTCTTGATGTGCATTTCTTAAATCACAGTTGTTTCTGTCACAGGACACATAAGGAAAGCAGTGTCTTTCTCAGTACGGAAAACTTTCTTAAAGCAAGTAGAAGATGGCCAGCACCAGGAGGCCTGTAGAACGCGGACCTAGTTCCTATTGCATGAGAAGGATAGCAACAGGTCACGCATTATAAACCCCAAGGAAATGCTTCCGGACCCACCACCATCGCCCACAAATGACAACTAAGGCCAGCTATTTGAACACAGTAGCCATGAAAATGGAGGAGAAAAGATAGAACAATGGAATACAGCAAGGACTCTTATCTTAATAAATAATTCATTCGTCCATTCAACAAATATTTGCTAGGGAATTAGTGTGCAAACCACGCAGCTAGGAATTGGGTTGAGGGGCTGAGCAGAGGGAGAAACAAATCGATCAGTCATTGTGTAGCCATCAGGGGCCACACTGGATACTTACTTCATAGATAGCTGGGGACACAGGTGTTGGAGGGTGACAAGCCCCTTTAGAAGGAAGCCCGGGTAGCAGCAACTATGTGACTGCAGGAAGTGATGCACCCTTCGGCTGGAGAAGCACAGGGAAGAGTCTAGAAGCGAGAGCTGGGCTCTGATACCTGAGGAGCACTCTGCTCAGCAAAGTGCAGAGGCGGGGCCTCAGGAGCTGGGTCCAGGTGTCTTGCAGAGGGGCCTGCACAGACGCTGCTGGGGCCTCTGAGGGGCACCATAGGGTGGTCCTGGGGTCTGAAGGGTTTGGAAGCAACTGCTATGAAAGGGGTGACGTGCCATTCCTAGGATGGAGTTTTTAGTGAGTCTCTCCTTCCTGCTACCTGTCCCAATCTGTCTTCCCGGGACTCTGAATGGCAGGACCCAACAGGGAGCAGCCAGCAAGTGGACATGTGGTTTGCAAAGTCTCAGCTCCGGGTCCATGGAGCAGAGTGAGGGGGGAGGGAAGAGCACAGTCAATAGCTTAATGACTGGCTCTTGTTGTTTCTGCCTTCAGAACTAAAAAGGAAGATAAAACATGTGTGCAAATATAAAGTTAAAATGAATCAGCACCCTAACGGTTGTATAGGCGAGGTTGTAAATGTCTTGTGAAAAACATATTTATTTCCAAGTGGAGAGATCAGGAGAAACTTTATGAAGGGATGAATTTTCACTTCAGCCTTGAAACAAGATAAACTTACAATAAAATGTTAAAGGACTTAAAAAAAAAAAAAACCCTTCAGGCAGAAGATGCAGTGTGAGCAGACAGAATGCTCAGAGATCGCAGAGGACAACAGATCCGACAGTAGCTTGGAAAATACCTCAAAGGACTTCCAATTTCATGTTAAAAAATGTTTTAAATTTGTATCAATTTTTAAACACTTTCAATTCTTGATCTTGACAAGATCAAGAATTCTTGTTTGAATTCCAGATGACAATATTCAAATTCAGTGAGAGGATTTAGGGTATCTCTTTTTAGGGGGACAGAAAACCCCAAGATAAAACAGCTTACAAGTCCCTTCAAAAATCAAATTTGTGAGTTTGCAATTCTCTGCCTGGGCTCCAGTGCCAAGCTCTCCAGGAATAGCCAGTAAACTGAAGATGTGTTAACCTCGCTGTGGTGTCTGCTGCACATTTGGAGTTCATTCCTGGCCTGGTCTACAGGTGGAGACACTGTCCGTTTACATCTCTCCCAGCTGCCCCGTGGAGGCATCTGCCTTTCCTAAATATGGACAAGGATACCACCCACTCTGAATAGATTTATTTTTTCCCAGTTTAAAGGGGTAACACACTGAAGAGTAACTTCACACAATGTGCCATTAACTGCAGATTTGTAGTTAGGGGCACCCAGGTGAGACCATGGCAGTGCACGTGGAGCAGGGAAAGTGGCAGGAGGGGAGAGCCTTTTGTTTTCTTTTCTTTTTTTGTAGTGTTGGCTGATCTCTGTGGGTAAATGCTCCCATCACGGCCAATTTAAGCTACCAACATGACGTCACTGACCGAGAACTTGGGAAAAGATGTGCAAAGCCAGCTTTCCTAGCTCAGTGCCAGCTGGCTCAGCACCAGGCTGGTAGGTGTGAGGCGGGATGAAAACACAGCGCCGTCTGCAAGGAGCTGGGACTTAAGGATTGTAAGCTAAGTGAGAGGAGAGACCCAGATGCCGGGCAGGCAAAACTCGTCAAAAGCATTGAAAGCCCTTGAAATGCAGTGAAAAAGAAGAAAGAAAAAAGTGACTCTGATGACCAGCCATGGCCTGCAGCCTCCCTGCTGTTCTGGCTAAATGACCTGACCTGCCTTACAGCTTTAATATCCCATAGCCAACCCTAATGTTTTCTATATAAACCTTGGAAAAATAAATTTTATCAGTTAAAACTTTTGAAACTAAGACATGTAAATTTAATATGAAAAATTAGGCATATGCATATCTTCTATTTTTTTATTTCAGAGATCAAATGTTTGCCCCATGACTTTGAGAAATATCTTTCATTTTTGCGTTGAGTAGGTTAATAGCGCAAATACATTTCTTCTGTAGTATTTTCTGATACATGGCGTGACAGCCTTATGCAGTCCACTGTTAATGGCCTTGTTCACAAGCCTACATCTGGTAAAATATTTAATTCAGCCATAAAAATGACTACATTCAAAATTGAATTAATAATGACTAAAATTAAGTATTAACCATTCAATTTAAATTTAAAAATAAAACCAGGAATTTTTAATTCTCCTTATGGAGAAAAACAAATAGTGTTAATAAGCTTCACAAATATTTAATAAATATTTAACTTCATATTTCCACCCTATATAGAGAAGCAAAAAGTTAAAATTTGATATCCTGTGTTATAAAACTGTCTGTGGCTGAGCGTTTACAGTGCCCTTGGGTTGAGCTAGAATGCAGATGGAGAACAGGCTTATGTGTCAATCAATGAGAGCACACAAACCACAGCCAGGAGAAGGTGCATATTTTCACAAAACCAATGAGGTTTAATCATCTAATACAGTTTCTCATGGAACGCAAAAGATTGGAGTGCTGGCAAGTTACTAAACGATGTGGCACATTCCACTCAAACGCAAACGTGTGAGCACACCCGTAGAGAAGTGGCAGCCGCAGCTGCAGCAGGAAAGGTCGGAGCTGGTGACCGGTTCCTGCTTGGCAAACCGTGAGCGTCCCAGCACATTTGGAGGATCAGCTTATGCTTACCCTGCCCCCTTGTGTGATGCACATATATTACAAGACAAAATGTCTCAGGCACTTGCTCTATTAGCCCTTACTTAATGTGCTGTTTTTCTTCATCAAAAAAAAACCTAAAATAAACAAACAAAAACACCTAATGATCCTATTCTGAGGATTACCTCCACCAAATCACCTCTACAGCTGAGAAGTTATTTAACTTCTGAGATATTTGTATCTCAGCATATTAGTTCATGATGCAAAGGGACAGAGGCTGGTCCACAAAAACACACGGGGCGAGGATAGGCTCACAAAGATGTGGGCATGCTCACGGGGGTTCAGGCGACAGTCACTCCAGGCCACCAAGGCAGAGAGGAGATGGAGCACAGGGGGCCATGACGCTATCTCCATCTCTAAGAAAGTGGCCAGCGGGGCAGCCATCCTTTCACGTCGTCCCTCCGGCCTCATGCCCTGCTGTGCCAGGACCGAGGCTACCTTCTACACAGCTTCCCCAAGTTTGCATCTGTGCTTAGTAATGTCAGCGTGATTTGGAACAAGACATTCCAAATGACTTCCCTGACCCCACTGATTCAACACAGGAGGATAAATCTAACAGCCCAAAGCTGAGCTGCACTTGGAAGTTAGAGACGCCAGGAACTGCTGAGCCTGCTGAGAGGGACCCTGGTTAGTTCACCCGGACCATGAGCTCTGAACTAATTCTTGCCCTTAGCGGTGCCAACTGTCTTTAGGCAAGACACGAAGTCCTGTCATTCTGTTTGGGCAAGAGAACTTAACTATATATACACCTGGTTCCAAAATAAATGTCTAATTTAATTCCTGACACCACCAAGTCCTAGTAACACTGTCTTAAATACTGCCATGCAAGAATAATGCCTATTTAAATCACAACACTTGGACAATATTAGCATTTTTAATAATATCAGTTCCCCATGTAAATGATGTATTTTCTGAGAAAATTACCCTTTCAGTTTTTTATCTGATAAATCATTAGTTGTGAAAGAAAGCTTCTAGTGACCCAATTAGGAGTGTTGTCAACACGTGCAGAAAGCACCTCCCGGAGAAGGCTATGTCCCGTGGATTAGGGTGCCCTGGTCCTAGCACCTGTCAGGCCTCAGTTTGAATCTTCATTCTTCCCCTTGAACAAATCTCTCCAATTGATCTCAATGCTCAGCGTGTAAAAGGGAGAGAATAACATTTAACCTTGGCAGAGTTTCTGTATTAGCAACAATACGTACAAAATGCTGAGCACTTCAGAGGCACAAAAGAGGTGGCCACTCCTAATATTATAAATGGCACTTGGTCAAGTCTGGTCAGAAAAGAGATTGCAGAGAGAGACCTGAAATGTCTTACACCTGAGACAAAATGAAATGCTTAAATCTTATATGGACTTTGATATCACTGAGAAAATAAGAGTTTTATTCCTCTTAATCTTTTGTCCCCCTTTGTCGACAAGAACTTAACAGGAATTCTCTGTTATGCTGTGTTATATTATGCTATATAGTGCAGTAAAGTTCGATTTATGGAGGTCCTACTCAAAGTTTAACAGGATCATCACTGAAAGCATCACAGTAATTTACAGGATATTTCATGATCCAGAAGAGCGGGCAGGAATTGCTGTATTTCAGACAGGATGAGGGAGGCTGCCTCCCAAACTGATAAATTTTCTCCATCAGGATAATCCCACCAAACACTTGAAGAAAAAGTTGGAGGAAGAGGTTTTATTAAACAAAAGTAGCAACAGACACTGAGCCTTGTTTGCGTATGGAGTGAGCATGACGGCCTAAGCCCAGGGGAGCATCCCCCAGCCCCTCAGACCTCACACACAGCCAGACTCTGCATCCTCCCTTAGGAGTGGGTCACCCTCAAATCTAGGGATGGGCCTGTCTTAGCCTCCAGAAACCCCTGTAGAGCCTTCTGAGCATCCTGGGCCATCCAGCAGTCACCCTTTCCCACAACCCCAGGACTTGTCACATTGGCTCCTGTCACAGAGCCCTCTCCCATTCTCACTTATAACATCCCAAATGAAAATGAGCCTCACATCATACGATCAATGACATTGTTCTCAGAACTTATGCAGGGAGGAGGTAAGTGCTGCCTTCACCCTCCTGTCCTTTGGAAGGTTGTCACTTAAGCTCAGGAACCACATCTTGGTCACCGTCTCCCAATCTCAGTTCAGGAACACCTGCACACGCACATTTGTTGCTTGAATGGCCAAAGGAATGAGCAAGACCCTGTGTTAGGTGCAGAGTTTTCCAATAATTATCAAGGGTTAAACTTTTCTGTTCAAGCAAGTATTTCATATTTTGCTTAATCTTCCGAATGACATCCAGTGATCTTTTAAACTGTTTCTGCCACCTGCTTCTATATTTGTTATCATCCATTTCTTTCCTGTCAGAAATCTTTGTGTTATATTTAACTGGGATCCTAAAAGAAATTTAACATCTCCTGATCAGCATCTTATAATTAGCATATAGAGCTTCCCTGAATGCCGGAGTAAATTGCAGTATTCATTGAGGCTACTAATACTGACAGAATTAGAAAATACTAGAATATTAAAACAACTGGTGCAAATCAAAAATCAATTTCCAGAGAACCCTTACAAGATAGGAAAACAAGAAATAATGACCAGGAAAAATTATTTTTGTTCGCTTGAGAGAAGTGTCTGAATCTTTATGCAAAATGATTAATTTTTTAGAAACCCATGAGGCTTCAGTAATGCACATCTACTAATTTAGTAAAGCATGTAATGACATGTGACGTGCTTAGCACACTGCCTGACACATAACAAGTAAGTAGTTAAACGTGCTATTAAAGGAGAGATTTTAAAAAGAATCTTACAAATATTTAAGATCACAAAGACAAAAAGAAATAAAGATCTCAAATTGTTTTGCTTTTACGAAGTGTTATTTAATAGATGCTTGTATGCTTGTATTTCCACAAGAGGACACCTAAATTGATCTTCATCTTTATGAAAAATGAAACCAGAGGGCAGCGCCTGTGGCTCAACAGAGTAGAGTGCCGGCGCCATATGCCAGAGGTGGAGGGTTCAAACCCAGCCCTGGCCAAAAACTGCAAAAAAAAAAAAAAAAAAGAAGAAGGAGAAAAATGAAACGGGAAAAAAATGAGCTTAACGTTTAAGGATCTATATAATATAAGGTGAAGCTCTTTACCAATGTAAAGATGAATCAATACTATAACAGGCTACCTAAGATGACTGTAAGGTCTGTCCCTAAATTATGTTTAAAGAAGGTGTTAATTGAAGAGCCTGAAAGTTGCTTCTTGTAAACTTAGTTATTAATGACACAGAATTGATTGGGATAGGGCACCCCTTCTCATGGTCCACGAAATTCAAGTAAATGGTGATCAATATTTAATAAAGCAGGAAGACACCCCCCCCTCCCCAAAGCGTCTGAATTCTCCTTTGTCTAGAACAGCAAAACAGAAAACAAAACAAAATCATAGAATCTGAGCATCAGAAAGAAACGCACATGCCCAGAGATCATAGAGATTCAGGAGAATTCCACAAAAGCAGGGATAGCCCTGAGTGTGCTTGCTGGCTGCGTTCAGCTTTCAGGAACTTTCATCTCTGTGGCACATTTCTGTATTCCTCTTGTTCATCTCACTCTTTTTTTTTTTTTTAATTTATTTATTTATTTTTATTATAGATAAAAATATGCACCATAGATGTGGCCCAACCCATCACCCTCCCTCCACCCAAACCTCCCCCCTCCCTTCCCCTTCCTTGGTCCTTTCCTCATAGTCTTG